>BMAO01038541.1:0-53058 GCA_019973975.1 Trichonephila clavata
TATATGAATTGTGTTGGGTGAATCAACGAAAGAAACAAGCGGAGGAAAGCCGAAAACAGACCCTGATTTCCGTCGGCTGATTTTGAACGAAGTCAAGGTATTCAGTGTGATATTCCCGACCAGTGTGCTGTGAATTCCCGTCCAGGTTGCCATATATTGGCAGTGATTCGAAACAGAAAGGTGAGTCTTTTCTTTGAGAATACTCGGGGCAGCAATTGATTATTATTATTGTTATGATTAATGTATGTAAAATTTTGGTAGTAAATAATTTACGTACTAAGTAAAGTTAGCAAACACTAGAAAGAGAGACTAGAAAGATTTTTAAAGTTTTGTATGATGTATAAAAGTGCGATTTATTAGTATTGTTGTTTGTGAAATGTAGTTAAGTATATAGTAGTTATACTTGTTTCGTTGGTACAGTTACTGTGCAGAGTACTGTATTGTTTTTAAGATTTGCGCACATTTGTGAAATATAGTTAAGTATATAGTAGTTATACTTGTTTCGGGGGTACAGTTACTGTGTAGAGTACTGTATTGGTTTTAAGATTTGTGCGTTTTTGTGAAATATAGTTAAGTATACAGTAGTTATACTTGTTTCGTTGGTACAGTTACTGTGCAGAGTACTATATGGTTTTTAAGATTTGCGCACATTTGTGAAATATAGTTAAGTATACAGTAGTTATACTTGTTTCATTGTTTCAGTTACTGTGGAGAGTACTGTTTTGTTTTAGGATTTTTGTGAATTATTTTCTAGTGTGCGTTGAGTTTTGTATAATTTTTGGGACAATTAAGCTTAGTTTTGGGTTTTGTGTGTATTAGTGCATCATGTCGTACTTTTTAAGGCAAAGAAAAGACGTATTAGTAGAAATGGCAAAAGAAATGGGAGTCGAAGCCGATAATACTTTACTTAAGATAGAAATTAAGAATAGAATTTGTCAGAGTGAATACTATAATGAAGAATTAGCTAATTGTTTGTTGGAGGGTATTTTGGAAGAAAAACGGGAACGTGAAAATAAGGAACGAGAACTTGAGCGTAAACGTGTAAATAAGGAAAGGGAACTTAAAATAAAGGGGTTTGAAGAGCGTAAACTAATGAGGGAACGAGAATTATAACGATTGAGAGTTGTACGCCGCGATAGGTTACAAAAACAGGCATCTCATCTAAAAGTAGAAGATAAAGTCGAGAATTGCGCACAGGAGAGTTATTTGTCAGGAAATCGGTCCATGGAAGTTAGTGAACCGATTAAAAGTGTAGGCCGGTAAGCAATCCGGATGTTAATAGAAGTGGAAAAACCGCCATGCGCCTTCTGAAGTTAGAATTGAGATTTGTGACCCCCCGGTGAAACGCACGTGTGTTAACCCCCGTCCGAAGTGAGAGGGGTAGAAAAAGAGAAGGATAAACTGTCTAGGCTTGCGAAAAGGAAAGAAGTCGATAATTTTGGAATTCGTGATTCTGAAAGGAAGGTGGGGTCAAGGGTAGTTAAGGAGAGTGTTACAGCTGTGATGACGGTTGCACAGCCAGTAATAAATCATGAGGACATAGGAGTAAGTTCTCGAGGATTGATAGTAGATACGGGTTTTACTATCCCTGCAACATTGAGTTGTAAAATTAAGAATGATGAAAAGGAGGCTAGTCAACTCTCAGTTGAAAGGGGAGCGGGCCTAACAGTAGGTCATAAAAGTTTTCAAAACCCTACAATGGCTAGTATAAAAGCGGAACAGAGGAAAGGGAAAGAAATTTACGCGTGCGCCGTTGTTCGGAAAGATGTCGGAAATAAATCAACAATGCGTTTGATTCCCTCCAATTCAAAGGGTATTGATAAGAATTGGTTAGGGGCTGGTAAAATGACAAGTTCAGAATTTAATTACGATTTACCCAGAAAAAGGGATCGTAGTGCAATGTATCGTGTAAATTTGGTAAAACTGTATCGTAGGAGGCCGGAATTTGTAAATTTTGTTACAGAAAATAGCTCGGAGGGAATGGAGAAAGAAACCGAATTCCCCTATCCGGTAAAGCTATTTATGGATTCTGATTTTAGGGGTATTTTAAGGGAAAGTCAACTGCACTTTAAATTACCGCCGGATAGAATTAACTATTTACGAATGGTGGTTGATAGAAATAAAGAAAGGTTTCCTCCAGATCCCGGGAAGATTTCTTTAATGCAGAGGGATAATCAGTTAATTAGAAGAAAACCTTTTAAAATTAAAATTTTTTGGATATACCTGAGATTGATTAATACTCTGGGAGAGGAGTTTGGGTATCCTAGGGATGTGAGTGTAATCGAGATGGGGCAGTTCAATCGTACACTGTCGGCTGTTAAGTTTAGAAAAGTGAACCGATACCCGTGCCCATGTATTAAGTATACGCGTTTGAACCAGGTGACGCGAGCCGAGTTTCATCTTTGGTTAAAAATGGAAGGTCTTGTAAAAATGAATAGCGCGGCCTCGTGGGTCACGGTACTGGATTTGTGGAAGTGGTACTTTCGTCGTTCACTCATGCTGACATATCAGAAGTATGCCACATACGTAATGCCATTTGGCATTTACATTAGAAAAAGGAGGTTTAAGATCGTATGCGCATCTGATTATGGATGTAAATTAACTACTCAGGTTTTGGAACGGTTACCGCAGTTTGCTTTACGTCGATTGGTTGATATAGACATCTTGGCGCAAATTTGGAAAAATCGTGTAAAGCAAATAGACTTGGTATTAGAAGGGTTGAGGAGTGTGAGATCGGAATTCATACCGACCAAAGGTAAATTAGAGCAGTGGGAAAATTTCCTACGTGTACTTAATAGAGATGTAGTGAGTTCATTTCGTGAGCTGAGGAAGTACGAGGTTAATTGTAATTTTTAATGATAGTGCCATAATTACCACTTTACCCAACGTTGTAGTAGGAAAGATAATGAATTGGGGAATAACTTGTTATAAATATTGTGAGAAAGTGTGCAAAGTGTTAAGATGGAAATTTATCTTTAAACTAATGTTGTTTAGCCCAAATAATTCCAAATGTTTGTATTTACAGTTTTTTTTTATGTAATTTAAAAAAAAATCATTTACTTTAATTAAAGAAAGTTACATGGAAATGTCATTGGATTAAACAGACTGGAATAAGCAGTCATTTAAAAATTTCCTATTAATTAATTTTAACTTTTTATTGTATTTTTGTGTCTATATTACTATATTACTGTATTGTGTGTATATGGTGGAAACAAAAATTTATGTTACTGAAAATCTTTTGTGTCTCTCAGCCAAGTGTAAGCACATAGATGTCTAGTACAGTAGTTACGTGTGATTTAACGTATAGTAATATTAGTAAAATGTTAGCATTTAACTTATCCACTTAAAACTCAAGTTTTTTTAAGATGAGATGTAACATTAAGAAAAGAATCCAAGATTTGAAATTTAAGTTTTTATTGTAAAGTGTGTAAAATGTTATGGAATTTTGGATTTACTTATTATCATATTTATGAGTGTTTTTTTAATTATTGGATTGCTGTCCTGGTTGATCTCATTGTTAAGACATTCTTTTTTGAGTCAGTCATAAGAACGGATACAACATTGGACCAGAGCAGTCCAGTGAAATGGACGTTTTCAGGGGGAAGGAGTTGTGACGTCGTCACAATGGAGAAAGCGCCTCTATTCATAAACATTTCCACAGCTGGATAAAACGTGTTTTTAGCTGCATTGTGTTGTATCAGACAGCTGGACCGTCGGCGACTGTGTGTCTGGGGGACACTATGGACTAGGCATCACTGCATTATTTCTATTCATGGGCAGTGATTGTACGTCTTGAATGCTGGAGCCTCTGCAGGCGGCGGCGAGGTGTTTGAAGTGCCAGATGTCAGCCGGGCCCTTGTCGCCGGGAACCTTTGAGAGGGACCGGACTTTTCCATCTCTGCACGAATGGATGACGTGCAAGACCGTTGGTGCTGGGTGCAAAACCCTGAGGTCAGCCAATGGGGATTGATGAGGGGCGTGGAGTGAACCCACCCCTAGGGTTTAAAAAAGAAGACTCCTGATGAACTGAAAAATAGACTCCGACGACAGATTCCGAGTGAGAAGCCTACTGACGAAGGATGGGACTCCTACGATAGATTCCGAGAGAGAAGCCTGCTGACGGAGGAAGAGACTCCGGACAGACGCCGGATGAACTGCTGAAGACTCCTGATAGACTCGTGATAAACTCCCACGAGAGATTCCCGGAATTGAACCCTGCGGACGAAGGAAGAGACTCCGGACAGATACCCAAGAGAGATACCCAGGAGAGAGGCCTGCTGACGAAGGAGGGAGCAAAGAGACTCCGGAAAGACGGCTGATAGAATACAACGAGAGATTCTTTAATAATTAGCTTAGCGTACATTTCCAATGTGGAGCCACGACGTTACAATATGAAACAGAAGAGAAGTGAAATTGCAGTAGAAGAAGTATTTCTTATCGGAAAATTGTTTAGAAAATAAAGGTTAGAAACGTGAAAAATATTCTCACACGTTAACTCCAACGCGTGTTAGAAATAATCCAAAACAATTTTTTTTTATCTTTATTTTTAAAAAACCAATTGATTTAAAAAATTTCTCTAGTTCGTAGCAATTTTTACATCTTTGAGCGTTATAAGTCCTCACATGTCAGTTTAATCTTAGCTTTATGCTTTCTTTTGTTTTAAATCTTTCTGTTAGTTTCAGATCATGGTGGGGAAAGAGCACACTAAAGTTTGTTTGTGTTTATTTTTAGAGTTGGCTTTTTTTACATATTTGGATGTTTTATATTTATTACTAAAACTCATTTTGTAAAACGTTTTAACGATTTTGTACTTTTAATGCTTTAACAAATGTTTGGCCCGCTGCAAAATTGACTCTTGCGCCATTACACCATACATTCACTCAGTTGCTTGGAGCTGTTCTGACTGTCATCCTCCAGATGTCGCTAGATGACGAAAAAAGTTTATTGTTTTCGAAGCCTGCTCCTGAATTAAAATGGGTGCGCTAATTACTACATTGACGTTAATATTTACTGAAATTGAATTCCTGGATGCACGATTATCTTCTTTGCATATCTAAACATAATGCTTCATAGCAGCACATGTAAACTTAAAATCCTGATGAATCCATGAACTTCAAAAACTCTTCTTTTATTCTTTTAATTCTATTACCTCCTTTGATTTTAAATTCCATTAAATTCTTTTACCCTGCTTCCTGCAGTCATCACTAATAGCTCACTCCAATCGTCCAATCAAAACAACTCATTGAAGAAGTCCAGGTTTTTCTCGACCAGCTTACCTTATTGGTTTTTCTTCTTGAAGCCACGCCTCCACCTAATAATCAAAGTCGACAAAACAATGACGCATCTTAATTCTAGATAGAGGATTGACGGCTGCTGACGCAAACCAGTTGCCCTGCGGAAACTTCAAATTTGAACAACGTCAACTTAAATAAATTAGTGTGCATGCCTCAGAAACAATCATCCACTCAATCATTGTGTTATTATTGAATTGAGACTTGACTTCAGGGAGAGGGATATCAGACTGATTATTTTTAATTCATCGGAAAGTGCGTAATCTTTTAAGTCACAAGGAATTGCGTGTGTGAAACGTGATTAATACAGCAAATATGAACCAAAAGAATTGTTTGATATGTAGGTAATATACAAATTAAAAAATATATAATACTAATTTAACTAATAAATATTAATATAAAAAAAACTGCGTGTGTCGGCTCCGACTCACGACTGGAGATAACTCCACGGTTGTCTTTGATTACATGGTAGGAAACCAGGATAAATAAATGCATCTCTAATACTGAAACCATGCATGTACTTTCTTTATTCTATTCATATTTTTCATATTGATTCAGTAAAATAATATAAATATATAAAATAATATACGTCCATTTATATTTTACTCATAGTACATGTGTTCATTGTTAAGAAGGTTGATTTACTTCACTATTAATATTATTGTGAGTATTATTTACATCCTCTCGCCATTATTAATCACTGTCACAGGAGGCTTGTGGCAACTAAGTATGATACGTGAACGCCTATAGATACGTGATTTACAAATCGTGAAAACATCGCATTAATGGTTATACCATACCTAGTGATCTCCCAGTGACCAGAAGCAAAATCCAAATTAAGCTCTGTTTTTAAAAATTGTTCTAATCTCAATCCTTCACCTTTATGGAAGTCAATATTGAAATCGCCACCAAGTATTAGTGGAAGTATATGCTACTGTTGCCCAGTACTTTAGAACCACCATCTATATATACTAAGTGTGTCTTGTGGATATAATGTATAGTGTCACTAACACTCTGATTTACAGATATATAAACTGTGACGATAAGAAAGGGTTAACCGTTAGATAAAGCGCATCTCGCGGCACACATATCTCCCAAATTAGATTTTATTTGATTAACGTGTTGGTAGGGAATACCGGTATACCGGGACACAGAATACCGGAATTTTGAAACATTTGTGCAATTTTCCGTTTTTTTGGTATTTACTAGAAATTTTTTAAATTGTCTCCACTGTATGTTCAGGGATCACCAACATAGGAAAATAGCTTACGTTTTTGTTTTTATGTCTCCCTAACGGGTGAAATGAATTAGACTTTTTGCATCATACAATCACGAGAAGGGATAAAAGAAAAAAGTTGAAAAATCCAAGCTATCCTAATACAGCTCAAAGCGATAGTGCACACACTCAGTATTCGTAGTCTGGTATTCATATCTGTGAAAACAAGGTTGTAGTTATGAAGAAAATGCGTAATTTTTCGATATATTTTTGATTAGTGAGTTTGTTATTCACACTGTATTTGCATATAATACTTTAGGTTTCAAAATATTTTTCAGATTCATTACATATATATACTAAAAAAAAATACCCATAATAATGAAATAGTATAACTTATAATAACACAAAAAATCAGTTGATAATACTTCGTGGTTTTGGTTTCATTACTTATATGATAATAAATTAAAAGTAAAATGTTTTTTTAAAATTAAGCTTTTTTATTTAAACGCGCTTAAAAAAATAAAATAAACTTTTCCTTTAAAATTTTTTTTACTATCAACTTATAAAGTCATTACATAGTTTATATGATATAAAAGTTCGTCGCGAGATTAAAGTACTCTTATTTACTTAATTTAAAATTTTTACAAATTAAAATCAATCTGATCAAGTTATTTAATTTACTTTTTTATCTGCAGAGGTAAATCTCGTGACAAGCTTTCATATCATATAAATTGTGTAATGACGTTAGAAGTTGATAGTAAAAAATGTATTAAAGGAAAAGTTTACTTTATTCTTTTTAGCGCGTTTAAATAAAAGCTTGTTTTTAAAAATATATTTTTTTTTACTTTTAATTTATTTTTTACTTTTTAGTTATCGCTGAACAGGTTTCTCAGTCTGTTCATCTCATTCAACGCATCATTGTTGCTAGGTTGTTTTCGGATTAATTTTCAACAGTCTTGCAGCTAAGCTTTAGTTAAAGAAAAAAAAGTTTTTGGTGTTTTATTTTTTAAATGACTGATTCTAAAAGAGCAAGTCATGAGCTCTTTTAGTAAGGAATAATGATTCATTTAACGAAAAAAAATTCATTCGCAAAAATTTAGACACCCTTTTCATAAAAGCGTATCAATTTTGACTCATTTAAAAAAAAAATCGTAAAAAATACAAAAATTATTATTTTGTAAAAAAAAAACTGTACCGTCCAACATTCACTGCTCTTCTAGCATAAAGGAATTTGTCGTCGGTCATGTACTGTTCTGGCATCTCCAATTCTTCTTCAAATTTCTCCTGTTAAGCTTCTTGATTGGAGATTCCAAAAGCATGAATTTGGTGTAAAGCATTCTCCAGCTGTCTGTCACGCTCTCTAAATATCTCCAAACGTGCGTTAGTTGCGCGGAGATCAGATTCTCTTGCTCTATCATAGTCAGCGATTAATTCGCTCTCATTTCTAAACGGAACATACTGAAGAAGTAAGCTATAGTAATAGTTTTCTGGATCACTGGCAGCCACAAAATATGGCACGCGTACGACGGCAGGAACATTCCTGGTTACCATTTTACTATTATCTGTAAGTGTAATTAGTCGCTGTCTGGTTTGCCTTTCTGGTTCCTATATATCAACATATTCTTCAGGTTCTTGGTTTGATTTTTCATAAGGTTCTTGGTAAGATTTGCCATGAGCTGTTTTTTATTATTATTATGTGGTTTTTCAAGGTTGCAGTTAAATATGTAAGCTGTGATCTAATTGCTCGCGCGCATTTACAACCAATCACGACGCCTGTTACAAAGGAGTCGTACGACCTTCACCGCCAATCTAAAAGCTCGGAGCAGTTGGTTGTAATCTCTCTTTGTGCTTTGTCTGTTTGTCAACAACATGTCCGTGTTGCTGCTACTTGTTGCTTCTGCTTTTTTGTGTGTTCGTGTATTTAAATTATTCTAAATGCGATACTAAACTAATAATTTCAAGAAATCCATACCTAACGATTGAAAATGTTCGATTAATGATTTATAGAAAACAATAATGCTTTAATTAAAAAATACTAATTTAAAGCAATACACTTAAAATAATAATAACTAAATAAAAGCAATTAAGTTTTTCACAAATATTATAGAAATTTTTGTTTTATAAACGGATGTTTAAAATGAATTCTTTGAATTAAGACTATGTGCAGAGAAAATGAAACAAATAAAATTAACGTTATGAAATTCCAGTTTGGCTGAAAACCGATTTTCGACGCCAACTTTTGTCATTTTTGTAACAATAACATTATTACAACAATGCAGATATATCGAAGTTGGCACCCAAAACTAGTTTCTTAACGCTTTTAATTTAATTGCAATATCGGAATATAAATGATCAAAACATGCATTGTCATCCAAATTAAACTTGTATACAAAATTCCAGCTCAATGGGTTGAAGATATCAGCTTCAAAATTGAGTTGCAAGATTCCACCAGAACAAATTACATACATACATACATTGTTAATTAAATAAAAGCTTGTAAAAAGAATATAGTGGCACAATGTAAAAAAATGTTCAAGAGTTATTAAAGTGAATGGAATAACTACAAACAGACTCAATACACATTTAAAAATGACACATGATATAAATTTGTTACAGTGGAAAGAATCTAATAACGAAATTACAGAGTTAGGTGCGTTTCTATACCATCGGGAATTTTTGATAATTAAGAAGAAGAAAAAAAGATAATTTAGATGAAATTATTGCTCAAAATTACGTTTTAGGCAGTGCAATTGATGCAAATTTTTTTTAAGATCACATTTCAAAAATTTGTAACAGTACCACTGACTGAATAGTGATGTTTACACTTTTTTGTGATTTAAATAAATAAGATGTTCCTTTACTTTTTTGTGTTTCTTTATTTAATGTTATAATTCATTAAGTTACCAATATTTTTTGTGATATTTACACTCTCTAATAAAACTGGCAAATATAAAACCAAGAAACACCAATGTTCTCTTTCTTTTTTTAAAATTTCTCCCGATGCGCACAGTGCAGGAATAAACTAAACACTCAAAATGCTACCTTCAATTAAAATTTTCTTCTCACATCCATTTCTTTTCAACATTCATATTATCGATTCTAACTAACTAATCAAAAAAAAATCCTCACGATATTATTCTGCAGTACTGGGCTAAGGTAAAGCCAACTAAAGCCACACCCAATCTTCACGATAGGAGGTTAAGTTTCCACAAGGCACTCCGTTAACCACTCTACATATAATTTTTAAAATTTCTATTACCGGAATTAAGATCTAAAAAATACCAAAAACCAAATACCAGTATTGAACTTTTGGCCCGACATTGCAATCCTTATGTGCTGGGTATTTCTTCTCACAAAATCATCATGATTGCCAATAAACTTATGTTGTGAATCACGAAAGTTTTGATAGATGGTGACCCCGCCCCCACGATTAATACTTGGTCGTCTGTACTGCGTTATGCGTTTAAAATTTTCAATTTCAACTAATTCCTCATTGTAAAGCAATGTTTACGATAACATCAAAATGTGGATCTTTTGCATAATATTACCACTGAGATCCTGCGCATGTACCCGAGACTTTGAGAGTCATATTCCCTCCATACATTTTATTGATCATAATTTGATCAAGTTAGTAAAATGGACAGTAGAAATCCTGGTAAACTCAATCATCTCTGTTCGCAGGCTGTTACTAAGTTATGAAGATACCACTAAAAAGGGGATATTCTAATGGAGTATATTGATTGCGTTGTTGAAACAAAAATTAATATTAGATAATCATTATTCGTTACTGCTATCATTCTTCGTTACTGCTATCATTCTTCGTATTTATTATTCAACGCACCAAAACAATATTATATACATATCGCCAAATTTGGCGATTTTCGGTTGTTAAAGTCAATTTTTTTGGCAAAAGAGCTAAAGCATGAATTGTCGCTTGGCTCGAAAACCTTTTTTTCCTTTTTTTGCTAATTACGCTAGAAAAAAAATCTCTAGTAAATGTAGTTTGCGATTTTTTTTTGAGGTTTGGTTTTTAAAATATACTCTTCAAATATCCTGCATGCATAACAAATAAGGATAATTCTTAAACAAAAAATATACGAAAAAAACAGCATGAATGATTTTTTGTAAAAGGAATATTAGACAAAAAATAAACTCTTTTAAAATCCGTAATTTTTAAGAAATTCTTTCAATCTTTGAACAAAATACGGATAGCAACGCTTGACATTTGGAAAAAAATTTTTGTGGGATTATTTTTATAAATAGCGAAATTATTAAATGTTTAGTTAGAAATTTTAGTATTTTTTGAAAAATCATTAAAAAAAAAATCGGCATTTCATATTTTAAGTTACTGATTCAAAAAGAAAAAGTATGAACTTATTTGGTAAAGGATTTCAAAACATTACTATGGTAAGAAATTCGTACAGAACGATTGAAAAACTCTTTCCATAAATACGCATTAATATTGACTAATTTTAGAAAAAATCGTCAAAAATGCGAAAATTAGTTATTTTGTAAAAAAAAAAATTTTTGAGTATCGTGACAAAATAAGTGATCTTTCCGATTCTGTTATTATTTTTTATCTGATTTTCGTAGGGAAAAAATTATTGTAATTTTAAAAAAGAAGAAAAAGTAGTCTCTCCTTCTTCCTTTCGACAGCAACTTGGCGCATGCACAGAGCATAGCGTAATGCATTTTTGTTAGCTCTTGTACAAATTTCATTCATAATATTTCCTGCACCGCCGATTTAGATGAAAATCGGTTCTTAAGGAGGAAATTCTAATAAATTTATGTAAGTTTAATTTGATTTTACTCCATTCACAGTATTAAATTAAACAAATCTCTCACGGAGCTATTAATTGCCACGTTACAGGAAACAAAAATGGAGTGGGGGGGGGGGCGATATAAGACTATTTAGCATGTTAGAATTATGTCAATGGCAATGTCCAGTAGCGGAGTCGAATTTTAAGGATACTGAAGATCTCAAGGCCCGGTGCACATTAAACCTGTCGAAAACTCAAATTCCTCCTCTTGGGACGTGGTTTGAACACATTCCTTTTCGAAAAAAAAATTTAATTTCTAATATTAAATAGTAAAGGAAATTATATATCCAAATTAAAGGATTGAATATTAGTTCCGAAATCTTTTGGTATAACTGAGTGGAATGAACTGCTTTTGTAATTTACTCTGTTCTAAAGTAACACATAATCCTCTTTCACCTCCCTTTTTTTCTATGATAATATATTACAGCATATTGTGTTTTCAAATAAAAATACAAAGATTTATAAAAAATAAAAATTTGTTATAAATGTTTGGCAAAATTCATAACAAAAAAAATTACAAAATTTTTCAAATTAAATGTATAATTTTTGGAAATACAAATAGATTTTAATTCCAACGAAATAATTTTAATAAAAATTCTTTTTAATGGAATAAGAACCTGTGATTCCCAACGGTTACGACGGAGATGAATGAAGAAACATGAATTGCAAAGGATCAAATGCATTTAGGTAAAAGTGGTGGAGAATGCTAAAATCTAGAGCAGAATAAATGAATACAAAAACTTTTTGAATTTGTTTAGTGTAGGAAATATTCTGTGTTGTGTTAAGGAGGGTTTAATGGTATGGACCATTTTTTTGTATTGTGTCCTGTGTAATTTAGTTTAGAATGCAGTTATGTAAATAATTTCTATGCTTAGTATTGGATTGATTACGTCTTGAGCCCTTTTTCTCTTTTTCTGCTTGGTTTTTAAATGTAAGCTCCTCTTTTTAAAATAGTTCATGTTTGTCACTGTGCAAAACAATAAACTACGCAAAACCATTAATATTACTCTACACTCATAAATATTCAAAATATTTCCATTAAAGTTTTCAATGGTCTTCAAGAAGTTGACAAACACAAAATTGTACAATCACTCACAAAACCAAGACACAACATCAAATCGTTCTAGACTTTCGTGAACCATCGCAACTACTTGTACATAATTTTTTAAAAACTCTTTTTACCTATTGACACTCATTTACACACTTCGAAACATTATCTTTCGCTTCTGGTATCTTCAATCTATCATACGGCCTCAAACAAATTTCTGCGCCCAGGATGTGCCCTTTCCATTTATTCCTCTTCAATTGTTGTCTCTGGCTGGACATATCCTAGAAACCAGAACAGCATGATTCCGCGGCTCGAGTGAAAAACAAAATTTCAAATTTCTTTACTGCCTTCTACCTTCTTCTGTGCTGTTCTGTTGACCTTAGCTTTCCCAGCAGTGCTCTATGCTTTCCGCCATATGTTGCTTATGATAAAAAAGCTTGCATTACTTTTGAAGTATGCTGGTGAATTAAACACGGGTGAACTGCTTAAAATCTCATAAAAACGTGCCATTGCTTCATCTCGTTTTCTGGAATGCTTATGGACTTATATTTAAAATTTATGAAGACCTTTCTTTCGGAGCAGTATCTTAATCTCTTTCTTTAGTTCAGTAAACAAATCTCCAATCAAAGCCAAATTCCTGATCGGTAACTATTGTTTCTTCAAAGACGTTACAGATAATGTCCCCCGTACTGGTACTGAGGAAGGTAACACCCATATAATGCAAAATAATTACACGTACTGCAAAGTTTCCTTTCGGAAATACGCTGTTTGGATTTAACAGCTATACGATTTCAAAGTAATAATCAAGTGCCCCCTTTCCCCAGTTAAAATTTTTTTCTTCACAAAATAATCAATAATAAATGGAATATGAGGATTGTTGCGCTGCACTCTCCTTTCTTAGTTGTGTGCATCAGGTACAGCATCATTCAACTAGCTCTTCTAAGAAAAAAACCCCTTTAATCATATTAGTGTTATTGACAAAGTCATACTAATAAATAGATTATTTAATTTTTCTTACAAAAATTGAATATACGCTGTAAAACTAGAACGTCAACAGAAGTAGATTGGATACTGGAGACTAATTTCTTCTCTTTCTATTTCTTGGTTTTTTTGCCGACATTTTAAAAAATTTTCGTGACTTTTTATCATTTCCCATTGGGATTACACAGAAAATGTTTGGTGGTTCTATAGATTATACAACAAAAAACCTCCTCTGGTGCTGTTTCGACATCAAGGTAATTTACCATTATAAATAGCCAAGGATCAGCAAAAGATAGTTTACTAAGTACACAGCATTTGTAAAACAAACATCCGGAAGTAATATCGCACATTTATTTGACATCGAATGCAGTGTTATTGGGTACACAGCGGGAGTAAGTCAGCTATACTAAAATTTTTGTGTCTAAGTGTTTCGTTGCGTAGCAATTGCTAGTTTGCTATTAGGTTCAAATAATGTAATTGCAAGAAATTTGAAAAATCAGGTAAATAATAAATTTAAAGGAATTACAGATTCACTAAAATGCAAAAAGTGTGAAACTAAAGAGTGTAATGGAAAACACAGTAAAAAAAAAACTTTTATCTCTTGCATTGAAATGGTGTGCGGAAAATGTACAGGAAAAGTTACATATCACTGTTTTCGTTGCAAATGTACAAAGCATTATGCATAAAAACGATAAATAATGAGGGGAAAACTTGCATGCTCACAAAAATTACGATTTTGCTTATTATAATAATATTTATGAATACTGTCGTTTTATTCGATTTTAGAAGATTAAATAATAGGTTTTGTTACAGTTTTCTATGATATAAAGGGTCCTAATCAATGATAATTACATGAAATAATTTTTAAAAGTCTTAAAACTAAACCACACTGAACAGTAGTCCCAAAATTATTTAGTGATAACAGTTATATCATGGTGACGAAACGATACCAGCATGGGTTGAATGTTTCTTGGAGTGCCTGCTTCTCCCGCAGGGTAGCTTACACTCCTATCCTGGGAGCACTTTGACACCAGCATATAGACTCTAGGGCAGTGATGGCGAACCTATGACCCGTGGGTCAGCCACTGACCCACGCAAGCTTTTGAACTGACCCACGATTGCTAGGCAACTACTTGTTTGCTTACGCGGGTTTATTCAGATTTTCTAGCTTGTGTGGATTATTTATAGTCTATTTGTATTTTTTCAAGTCCTGTATTGACACAAAATCAATTTAAAGGCTGTCTATAACCTTTAGTTTGATCATTATAGTTCCAAAGTTACGAAAATGACAACAAATGTATATGAAGATATGTAGTATTTGAAATAAAGCAGAAGTGTTTACAAAATATCAAATAAAGTGTATAATTTTACTCACATTTGGTTTGTTGAAAAAAAATCGACTAACAAAAGCAAATAATCATATTTAACGCATTTTCTTCGGATGAAATGCACTTTTATAAGATTATGTTCAGTTATGTTTGTAGAAAGAGACTTCCATAGCACTTGTATCGTCCCCTCACTATTTCACCCTATGTAATGCCAATGGGGGGCCATGCACATGTCTCTTATTCTCTATAATAGCAATTTTGGCTGCAATTTAAGGCGCTTGCCCCCACGGAGAAAAAAGAAATACTCAACAATGGACATACTCCTTTTGAAATTAGTATGTTTGTATCAGATTCAACGCATGCCTTTTCGAATATAAAACATTACATGTACTCAAAATTTCAAAAAATGGATAATTAATACTATCAAACAAATTAAAAAAGATATTCAGGATTACAGAAGTTTTTTTTTTAATATACTAGCTACATATTTTAAAAACTGGGGTTCAAAACAACAAATTTAGTTCTCATAAACCTTCCAAACTATTTTTCGTATCTACCACGCTACCCGCGGAAAAACACACGAGTATTAGATTGCTTAGATTTTGTGTTTGACTTTAAATCAAAACAATCTTTTTCTTGACTTTTGAATTAAGTTTTCTCTTATTTGTTTTACAAAAGTAAGTGCTTTGTTTTTAATATAAGGCTATAATAGGAATTTAGATAAAAAATGTGATAGAAATCTGCCTTTTTTGGCGGTATATTTAAAAAGACAATGTTATAAATTTAAGGTATGTGGCTAGATTCGGAGCACTTTATTGAAACATATAACTTTCAACTAAATAAACACTTATTTCCTTAAAATGGGGGTTGCACACATGTGGTTGCTGGGTGTCATGGACATACCACTGGACTGTCATGGGGCCATGGATCAAATAAGGGGGTGACCGTGTATTGTAGGCAATGGCACCCCATATCATCACACTAGCTGTGGGAATGGTGTGTCACTGTAAAGCCAAAGCAGGATTCAGGTTTGACCACGGGGTCTCCACACACGAACACGATTGTCATCACTGCTGAGATAGAATCTGGATTCCTCGCTAAAGACGTCCTGGTTCCATTCCGCTGCAATCTAGTTCCCTCGTGCACGGCACCACACCAAACGGAGGCGTCAATGGATGGGCATCAAGGGCAGCACACATAATGGGCACAACGATCCCAAATATCCTTCAGCCACGCGCCTTCGTATGGTTCTTGAAGAAACAGGGACCCCTAGTGATGGTGGTACCTGTACCTGGATGGCGGCCAATGAAGCAGTTGGCTGTACGCGTGCATTTCTTACGATTTAGCGGTCTTCTCGATGACTGGTCTGTCGAGGGCGTCCTCAGACTGGTCTTCGTGTAAATGACATCTCTCGGATCCACTAATCCCAGCACTTCCTCCCAACACAATCAGAGTGGCCTAATTTACGAGCTACTCGCCTAGCTGACCACCTAGCTTCCATAATGCCGCCCTTCTCAAACTACGACAGCAGATCATATTGTCTTCGAAAACGGCGTAAAGTATGTCTACCTCAGCGCTTCCTTTGTAAACGATTCGGCACATTCAAACAAGCTTTAGTTACCTGTTTTATACTCAACGGAGAAAGACGTTAAACGCCCTCAACCTTCTATACGTAAAGCGCATATACACACACACACACACATATATATATATATATATATATATATAATATATATATATATATATATACAAGTTCCACCTTTTCTTGCATATTTTCTGATAGAGATAGTTTTATATATATAAGCAGGGATAAAAGTGTTCGTACACTTGCAATTTCTGAAAAAATTTAATGTTTTCGACTAATAAATATTAATATATTAGAGAATTGTAAATTTTTACGATATCTGCAATTTGTTCTAAGGGGAATGACGTAATTATTTTTTAAAGAATAGTATAAATATTATTTTAAAAAATTTATAATCAAAAAGCTACTGAAAAATTACGCCACAAAAGTCTCCGTACACTTAACAAAAATCTCAGCATAGCTTTAAATATTGTATATTTCTTTCTTAATTTAACTTAGTAGGATATCTTTTAGTGTCCAAAAGAACTTTTAAACGTCTTGGTATAGATTTAATCAGTTTTTTGTAATTCCTGCATCGATTTTCTTCCATTCTTCTGTGATTATTGTTTTTACTTCCCATTATGTGTTTGTATGTCCTGTTTTCCCTTTTTTAAATCAAATTCTCACCAAATATGTTTTACTGGGCTAATAACTGATTGAGGAGGTGTTTTCAGAATTTTGTGACACTTATAGAAACACGAGCAGAGTACATTGAGAACAGTGCGCGTGGCGTCAGTATCCTGTTAAAAAATAAAATTGTCTTCAATATCCAAATTTTGGGTGGATAATTTAAAATTTCTCTTTAAAATTTTTAAACCTAACTCATGATTCACAATGCCATGAAAAAATATCAAATTATCAAATTTTGAGGCCGATTTACACCTTTACGCAAAAACACTTCCACCTCCATGGTTTACTAATCCAACTTGATTCTTGGGATAAAGTTTCAGAAAATTCAAAATTGACTGCAAATTGATTGGCATGACAGAAAATTAAACATTTTTTGTTCTGATTGGCAAAAAAAGTTTGTTAGTGAAAAAATGAGGAATTTATTCCCCTGATTTTATATGAAACAGGAACCTCTCGACCTCCATGCTTAGGCATGGTGGTGGAGGTATTCTTGCGCTGGGATGTAAATCGGCCTCAAAATTAGGTAATTTTGTATTTTTTGATGGCACTGTGAATCATGAGATCTATTTAAATAATTTAAAGAGAAATTTTAAATTATCCACCCGAAATTTGGATATTGAAGACGATTTCATTTTTAACAGAATAATTAAGCCACACGCACTGCTCTAACTGTACACCTCTGGTGTCTCTATAAGTGCCCAAAAATTCTAAAAACACCTCCCCAATCAGTTTATTAGCCCAGTAAAACATATTTGGTGAGAATTTGATTTTAAAAAAAGGAAAACAGGACATACAAACACATAATGGGAAGTAAAAACAAAAATCACTGCAGAATGAAAGGAAAATCGAAGCAGAAATTTCAAAAAAACTGTTTAAATCTATACCAAGACGTTTAAAAGTTGTTGTAGTCACTAAAAGATATGCTATACTAAGTACTAAATTAAGAAAGAAATACCACAATATTTAAAGCTATGCTGATTTTTGTTCAGTGTACGAAGACTTTTCAGTAGCTTTTTGAATATTAACTTTTAAAAAAAATATTTATACTATTTTAAAAAAAAGTTGTTATGTCATTAAATTAAAAACAAATTGCAGATATCGTAAAAAAATTACAATTTTAATATATTTATATTTATTAGTCGAAAACATTAAACTTTTTCGGAAATTGCATGTGTACGAACACTTTTGAAGTACACTATATATACGCCTGATTTTTTGTTGTTGATAAAATGGCAAAGTCTAGCTCTGTTAAAGTTGTTTACAGTCATATGACATATTCTACCAAACTATTTGGAACAGACAAAAATGAAGAAATTTTTACTGGGATTAATAACTTTTTTTAGAAATGTTTAAGATTCTCTTATAATTGAAGGGAAAAATTTACTGTTGCAAACTTACTCCAAACATATCTTAATGAAATTATTTTTGGCGAGATATATATTTGTTATAAAAAAGGAATTAATAATTGGGGTAAACTATTATTTAAAAGTGATTTAAAATTAAAAATTAAGAAAATGGATAGTTATAAGACTTTAAAGCTAAAATCTTTTTTACCAAACGTGGTTACTGCCGTGAATTCCAACAATTTATTTACTGAAAGATAATATAAGCATATTTTTTTTATAAAATGAACAAAAAATAATTCAGTAATGCATTCGCAAATGATATCCGAAAAAAAAAACTAAAACGATTTTAATGCAATAATATTTGTAGACACAATAAATACGTCAGCTTTCTAAATGAAGACGGTGTCTGTAGACAAAATGAAGTTATGTGTGAGCATCCTGAGCAAGGACATTTTCCTAAGACAGAGTAAAGATGTGCGTCAGTACCCGTAAGGAATGATGGTGTCCAAAGGCAGGGTAAAGGTATACGAATACAAAATAAACGTGAGCTTCCCAAGCCAGAGCAGTTTCCAAGACAGGGTAAAGCTATGCGTCAGCACCCTAAATGATGATGGTCTTCAAAGACAGGGTAAAGCTATGCGTCAGCACCCTAAATGATGATGGTCTTCAAAGACAGGGTAAAGTCATAAGTCAGCATCCTAAATAAAGACGATTTTTAAAGACAGGGTAAAGATATGAGTCAACATCCTAAATGAGGATAGACTCCAAAGACGGTGTAAAGGTAAATGGATACAACTAAAGCGTGAGTTTCCTAAGCGACGACAGTTTAATAAGAAAAAAAAAGCTATGTTAATATAATAAACACTTCAGATTCTCTCTCTCTCTCGTTTTTACTCAGAAAGGCATTAATGATATAATCGATTCGCTATTGCACTGTATTACTGAGTTTGAACTTGTTTTTAGTTATTTTCAGACAATTTTAAATGAAAAAAAAGTTTTTGATGTATCTCACAGTAACGGTATATTTTATTATTTCTTCAGCATATTTTTATATAAATGTAATTCAGCTATTGAAGGCTGTATATACCGTTAACTTTATCTAATTAAAAAGGAACAAAATATTTATGTCCGCACACTCAGAAGTAATTTCAATTCTCCAAGCTTTTAAGGTTCCACGGCATACTCGAAATAGTAATATACTAAAATCTAGTCTTCGCTCTTTTGGTCAATTTCATTTTTTAAGGTATTGAATTTCTTTTTTCGTACCTTAGTTAAGATTTTACTGAGTTCACCCAATGGGAAATGTGATAAATCTAGTAAAGACTCAACAACTTTTTCTTAAAAAAGTAATAAATTGCGTTTTCAAATTTTGTGTGGTGAATTCCACCTCTGTCAGTCAGAATTCTTTTTTAATGGTAGTAAATAGCTAATTTCTACAGTTTTAGTTTTAATATTGATTTACTAATTTTTTTTCACTTCCCATAATCAAGTCGCTTTTTTTAATATTTAATCCTTCTTTCATCCTCACTTTATTTATTCATTTATTTTTAATTTTTTACTAATTTATCTTATTTTAATTTCTTTTTCTACAATCATTTTGAAATTTTTCACTTTCAATTTCCCTCTTCACTCTTCTGTGCCGTTTATTTAGTAAATAAAGGGAATTTCTTGAAATTCCACGTTTTAAAAGGTTGTAATTCTACAGTTCTCAGTTGTTTTATCTAGTTTCAGTAATATTTTTTATTCTTCATATTTTGCGAGGTGCGAGGCGGCCATCTTGAATAATAACTACATTCCGTCTGTAGCCTATTTGGCGTGATTTTAATCACGCCAAACAGGCTTAAGAATTAAGTCTTAGACCACGCCTAAGACTTAGCAAAATACAAATAAACAAGCGTAGATTTAGAAGAATTAAATATTGCACTTAAAAAAAACGTGTACACTTGGGAAATAATGGTGCGTGGAATGCCACTCGATGGAAGTGAAACTTCTTTGGCGACGTTGGTCTAAGTGCAGAAATACATCTAAATATATTAAACTGCTGGGGAAACATATTAAATTCAAATTAAATTCAAAATTCCTTTTATGTATGAAAATAATAGTTTTTTCAATTTTCTACATCATCATTTTCCAAGAAAGAAACAATGGGTTTGTGGTAACTGAAGTAGGATTTGAAAATTCTCGATTGTAGTCGATCAAGAAAACGTGAGAAAACTGCATCAATTGTGGTTCCGTGTCTTGTTGTTCCTTCTCTAGCATTCTCAGTGTTCATTGTCAAATTCAGTGTTCGTTTCAAAAATTCAATGAGTGGTCTTCTGAAGCAAAATTAACATTAAAGTCTCCAGTTAAGAAAATTGGCTTTTTATCATCATCGGTTTCAATGATTGAAGAAACCTCTGGTTAGATGAGTCTCAATAGCATTCCCTTCATCAGTCATTAAACTCGGCATTAAGAGAATAATTTGCAATGTTTTTTTCCGTGCTCGTTATTCTCTCATGTACTCTGATCGACTTTTGACAGTAGCGCTGGATGAATGTACACTATTTTTCTGTTTTTTTTATCACTTTTTCGACTGGACTTGCTGCTAGTTTTTCTTTTCTTTTTCATTCACGAAACTCTTTTCCTCTTTGTGCATTTGATTTAGGCATTCTAACGAGTTTGAACGAACTAGACGCAAGGTTATAGCAAACACGGAAAGAAATGTCTCAAGACATCATACAGAACTTGTATGCCTCAATGGCCGATCGTATCGCATCGTGCATTCGCGCTAGATGGGGTTCAACAGGGTATTAAATCTACCGTTCTTTTGCCTTTTTCTCTTAAATAAATGATAATTTTCCTTTAATTTTCTAATCATTTACTTATATCAAAGTAATCATTACGCATGTAAAATTTCGTTTCATTTTGGCGAATCCTTCTGGGTGCGCTAATATTTTTTTGTCCATGAGTGTACATAGTATGCAATTTTCGTTACTCCTTGTTCATTCAAACACTCATTCTCATTTGCACCAAACACTTCAGAACACTTAGCCCTGCTAAATAATTTTAAATTGTCAAAAATCGATTATTTTTCCTCGTTAAGCCTTAGTTTTAAATATACTCAGTTAAAAAGTTTTAAACTTAACTCGGATGCAAAGGGCATTAGTGACCCACGAGCTAGTACTAAAAAAAATATGAACAAAATTTGACCCACGTTTTAAAAAAGGTTCGCCATCCCTTGCCTACTGGCTAGAGTCACGCACCCCACTTCGGACTCGTTATGAAGAGTTGATGCACACTAAATTTTTGGAAGTATTAAGTTTTCAAACAGGAAATAAAGGCTTCACTTTTATGTTTACTGCATATATTATTTTTCTCAAAATAGTATTTTTTTTTTATGCCTTGAATGTATTTTGTACACGAGTAATTTTTAGCACATTTCCCGTCAAAGACTAGAATATATCTTTCTAAATTTCAATTAATTACTTATAATTGATTTCCCTTCAAAAAAGAAATTGCGCTTTAAATGTAGCATCTTTAATCTGGTTATTCAACAACTACTCTCCTGAAATTTAAAAAAGAATAATTTTTCGAAAGAATAAATTTAGTTTAATATATTTTTCATTAGGTCAAGAAAATGTTTATCAAAGATAATTTTATTTTTATTAAAGATTTCTTTCAGAAAAAACTAGACACGCAGACCCAAGCAAAAAGAAAAGAAAAAACGCAGCCACACTCATAATTTCTTACAATGCTATACCGACCGAAAAATAAAGGGGTGGGGGTGCTTCTGAAAAATGCAAATTAATGCAATTTTATACAAAGAAATGTTTTTTACCACTGGAAAAATTAAACTGCCTCAATTTGGAGAACCTCAAGTGCCATTAAAAACTTTGCATGCTAGATATACTGCGGAATCAAAACATTTCCCATATACCATCAGAAAATACAATTTATGTTTCCAAATAAGAGAATGTGCATTTGTGAACATACCTCTGGTTTAACAGAAATATACATAAGCATTGTAAAACTAACCCATTGCCTTCGAGGAACCCAGAGTAGAGCCACTTAAAAATTTTCTCGAATGTAAGATCTCCACAACGAATAGAATGTTAATAAATTTAGGTTCATAACATAAAGACAAAAATAAGTCGTAATAACTTCAACTATTTGATTAATAAATTACAAATGATACCAGTTAAGTAAAGTTTTGGTATGTATAATTATATAATTTTTTTTATAAAAAATCACGCTTCTTCAATGCAAATGTTTAAACATACTGATAACGTGCTGTCTCTTTAACCAGACTGAGCCACAGCAACGCGTGGCAGGGTACAGCTAGTCTCTAATAGAATCTTGAAACTCTAGCTGAGCAAGCTGTTATCCAGATATATTGCTTGGCTATAATAACCTATAATATCAATTACATTTAAAATGCGGAAAAAATTGATCAATTTATTAACACTCATAATTTTGAATTTTATTTTTAAAATCTTTAAACTCTATATTCAACTCTATATAAAAAGTTTGTTTTTTTTACTTAGCGATGGGTTACCCAGTACATTTCCTTTCAGCCATGAACCCAAGCCTTCCCCACCCCCACTGCCCTAATATTTTGTTGCTATTTCAAAGACTTTTCTCGAGGATAAGAGCCATTGAAAGATTTGTGCACAGTGGTATGGTGACGAACAAACTATATTTTTAAAATATAACATTTTCACGAGAAATTAAACAAGTTGTTGATCCATGTTTGTCTGTACGTAATAGTCAAGCTCCCAGATGTCTTGAAATCACATATATTCTTTTGATATTTTTCACATGAGAGACATGATGATTAACTACAAATAAGGATTCACCATTAAAATAGTTATCACTTGACTGTTATTGGTTATCACTAATGGTTACAATTAAATAAAGGAAAAAAGTTATCTCGCAATTCGTAACTGTACAACATTGATAGAAAAATTGATATTTGTGATTGTTTGACTTCTTTAATTTCTCACAAAATTTTTAATGCATTGTTCGAAAATAATTAAATATTTTAGTGCATCGGGCCACGACCTGGCGACTCAGAAATTTTCGGCGGGACGCAGATTGAGTATTGCTGGTGTAGAAGCTTCTTTTTTTCTTTCAGCGAGAGATGAAGGAAAACAACTTTGAATTAGAATGCAGAGTCACAACATCTCTTTCAAAAGGAAATAAAGTTTTAATTTTTTTATAAAAATTATGCAACCAGGAATAAAATTAAGTGCTCTGTAAAGGAAATTTTTCTATAACCAAAACTATAAAAAAGCGAGTATTGCACATAAATAAATTTAATAAAATCTTGTTTCAAAGTGTTGGAAAAATTCTAAGAACGGAATTTGCAAGAATGGATTCATAAATATGAGTCCAGGGGAATGAAAAAGATGTTTATTTCACAGTTACTCCGTACTGTAAGGATTAGGTACAGGTTTTTGACTTCTATAGTGAAGAATGTCATGACCAGATAGATGGCGTTGCCTCTTTAAATCTTCTCTTTACTGAGGACACGCGATATTGTCGTGTGTAGTGTATCGTACGACATAGAAGCCATTTATTTTCTACATCAAGAAAATCCACCGGCTGGATCGGTATTGCGCCCGCAAACTTGGGCGTACAAGGACATGCGCAAACTAACTACGCCACCCAGACGTCACGTGAACAACGTTTATAGGATGCCGCAATAGAGCCTATCGGCTTCGGACTCGTTATGAAGAGGAGTTGATGCACGTTAAATTTTTCGAAGTATTCAGCCCTTAGTCGGCTGATGTCAAACCTCTGATCTCACAGGCTGTTTTCGGCTGGCATAGACTATCATATCTACCTCTATATTTTTCACACCTCATGCGTAACACAATGCAAACGCACAAAAGGCTCCAGCAATTTAAATTTTCCTTAAGTTTGCATTCCCCTTTTTTGTATCTTTAATTTATTTTTCAAAATTTTTCCTCGAGTTTTTATTACCTCAAATCTAACATGGCAAATTAATCAGTAAAGTCAACAACCACTTTGTGAAGATAGGGGATAAAGACCTCTTTTGAGATCATGTGCCCCATTGAACGTTCTACGTTCATAATTTTCTGAGCAACGTAGGGAATTGAGTTCTCATCAGAGATCTTCTTCCCGATGACCATACAGATATCAGGGATATTCCATCTTTTTTCTGCCGGTACGTATACATAAGTCAGTTATTTCTCGCGGGCTGTAACATGAAAATTAATGGAGAGGGGAGGGTGGAAATGTAAAAAAAATGTAGAAAATAATCACAAAATATTAATTCTCCCTATTTTGCTTTTTTTAATAATTATTTTATTTTGGTCACTAAATTTTTCTAAATTGGAAGCATATAGAATAATAAATTCTGCAACATGAACGGTTTCGAATGATTACCAATAATGTAAAAAATTTCACAGAGTGCCTTTATTACTGCTGAGACATTACCACTGACAAAACACGTTGTTGCTGATGCAAAGATCATTCAAGAAAGCCTATTTATCACCTCTTGAGAGAGATCTTCGAGGAAAATTGTCATTAAATGACTCACTCCTGTTTATTGGTAATTTTTAAATACAACACTTTCTTGACAAATCAAACAATTACTGAAACACACTTGTTTTTCACTACAAAATAGTCTACTTTCCAATCGGCTTGAAACAATCTCATTTTCTTGGAATATTTTTTTCTTGCAAGATATGAAAGATAGTTAAAAATCAGTTCCATTCATAAAATGGTCGCTACTTCAAAGCTGTCTATTATCACTAATCAGTATTTTTGTATTGTATACATTTAATGTCAATTTTCTTATGTGTTGTACCTTGAATGTTTCGAGGCGGGTGTGTATGTTAAACCGTGAAATTTGATATATTTTCTCTTATTTTCTTCTGTAATTTTCTCCCCATCGCGAGTAGGGTCAGAAAACGGACATTTATCCCGCTCTCAGAATGTCCGGTGTCAGCTAACTTGAACAGAGGCAATTAGAATTTTTGGAAAATATCTAGTAGGATTTCAGCCGCAGGATCCCGTAATTCCAAAACCCCCGGATCCCAGTGTTTTTTCGAGTCCCGAAATCCCGGGATTAAAAAAATTAATTCCGGGATTTAATTTTTGCCTAAATTATATTTAAAATAATTTTTCGCATAAAAGTTTTCTCAGAAATTAATTTTTCAAACATTTATATTTTGTTTATGAAATGTGTACGCAGAATTGTTTTGTGCAATTATAAGTGCTAAAGGTAAATAAAATATATATGCACTGCTCAAACATTTCTCGTATGGGAGAACATCGCACATCTCTAAGTGGCTCACTGCAATGCTTAACACAATAATATAAGCAACATCTCAAGAATATATTTTGTCACGGTTTTCTTCTTCAATTAAATGCCGTTAATTAATAGCCGTTTGAACGATGAAACGCTAGAGGAGATGTGTTTTTATAAGCTTATTTACAGAAACACAAGAAATGAAGAAATGCTTTTTTTTAAAATTTTCCTTATGTTCTATTTTTATTTTTTTATGATAAAATAATTTTTTTATTCGTTTCATTAAAATAATATTAAATTAATTTTTAATTATATTTTCAGTTTTATTAAGCAATTTCAAATATCCTAATATGTAAGTATTTTTAATAAATAGTCCAATCCTATTCCCAGGATTTGGATAACGTAATCCCGAAATCCCGGGATTGAAAATATGACACGGGATTGCAAACCCTACTTTAAATCTATGTACCAGGGACTGGCGATATAACTACTGAGTATTTTTTTTCTCTTAACACGAAACAAAATTTGTGCTTAAAACGAAAATATTTCCCTTCGGGGGGGGGGAACGATATTGTGAAACTGAGATGACACTTAAGGAAATGTTTGAGAAATTTTCTGAGTTATTGGACGTCCTACTGTACTACGGATGAATTCGATGCAGTAGATGATGATTATGTGTGTAACGCAGCAGTTATGTCAGACAAAACTATTTTGGAATTTCTTCGAAGCTCAAAACGAAAATGAAATGAATAATGCAGCTTTGGTGCCCACGTCAACGAAATGTGAAATATCATGAAAAGTATGCGAAACTATTTAGACACACATTCCCATGGTGAAATGAATAACACAAAGAACAACATGGAACCATTTGTTGTCAATTTCATGCTAAAAAAGACAATGCAAAGAAAATATCAAATTATGTTAAAAAAAACTCAATAAACGAACGATATTACATCCTCAGCTGCTACACCAGATCAACTTTGGCAACGTGTGGAAGCTGCTTGCTCTGCTTTACTCCAAGAACACATCCAAAGTCTCTTTGAATCAATGCCGAGGCGTGTGGCAGTGGTGATCTCCAACAATGGCGGCTAGTCTGCCTACTGATTCTGGCAGGAACCACACTTCACAGAAGTCTATAAATTTAATCATTTGATACTTGGTCAACATGTTATCTACAAAATAAATTTTGTTGTGCTATCTCTTGCCTTTCTTGGTGTTGCATTTACGGTGGCCAGCAGTGTATGTTTGTGGTACAACGGGAAAAAAGGATGCTTACCCCCACTTTAGAAGGAGATATACCTCCCTTTTGCGTAAAACGTTTTTGCTATGTGTAAATAGGCACCGAAACCATGCTCGTGTTAGTCGCTTTCTTTTCTATAACTTTCAGTGTGGTAACCTCACTGTAGGACTAAATAATGCGTGGTACTGTTACATTAATATAACATTGGAGAAATATGCTTCTTTCTGTGCTTTATATAGAACCATATACTTGTATACTTAGCTTGTACAATCAGTTATGTAATGCTCTTTGTGCTGTGTACATGTTTTCTGAGTCGTCTAAAATAAATAAAAATGTATAAAAGGATCAACTGAATCTTTGGATTATTGTAGAAATATAATGCATATAATCGTCTAGCTGTGACCAACGGAATTAAGTATTTAGGAATTGTAACATTCATTAATATGCAATGAGTCGTACCAAAAGAGGATTGCGTTTTTTTAAAAATATAATTTTATTCGCCAAATTCTAGCTTTAATCTTAAAATACAATTTCTTTCCAGCTTTAAATCTGGGGGGGGGGGGGGATTTAATATTTAAACAACTTACATTATTGCAGAAAAATTTATTATTTTTTCAAAAAAATAGAATCGATTTATAGTTTTGCCACGAACTACCATTGTGTTCTTTGAAATATAAAGTTTCACTCAAATTTAAGAAAAATGTATTACTTTGGCAAACCAATCTACCAATATGATTCAACGTGCCATATAGTGGGATATCTTTTGTAACAATTCAATTTCTACGATAAATCATGCAGAATTAGAGAACAGAAGTCAATAATATAGATTTACAATTTTATTACTTATTAATTTTGCATCAATTATAGATATTTCTGAACATATAAATAAACAGCATAAAATATAACTATTAATTAAACAAAAGTTTAAAAGAATTTAATTCTTCATATATTTTGTATTTTTAAACATAATCATTAAATCAAGACATAGTCAACACAAAATATAAGTATTTTCCTTCATTATGAAATAAAAAGTTAAATAAAAATTTTGATGCAAACCCAGTGCTTGTGCTCCGCTCTACTTTCACATCACAAAATCAGGGATATAATTTTGATTCTCATTTTGACAAGATTCTGAGCATTCAGTTGTTAAATAATTTCTTTGCGGACTCGAAATATTTTTCATATGAGGACATTTTTTTACTTAGATATGTAGAACCAAAGGCGGGAAGCACAGAGAGTACATGCAATTTCCTCTCTTCAAACAATTAAATCTCTTCAGCAAAGACATTGGATAATTTACAAAATATAGCTGTAAATTTATCTTTAGATCTTTCAGATTTTTTCATAATTCCGTCGATATCCATAATTCTGAGGATGATTGACAAATAAGGACCATTACAAATTCATCAACTTCCATCCACTCAAAAATTGATAAATTTATAGAGTAATACAGAGCGCCACTGAGAATTGTGGACTCTTGCTTTGGAAAATAAATTGTATTTCATTGAAGTCAAAGAAATAGTTTAATATTTTATTATAAGAATAACCGTAAACGTTTTAAGCTATATGTAGGACTTTTTCTTGGTTCACAAAATACAAACTGTCATAGACAAATTAATAATTGTGCCAAAAAGGCAATGTAATCAAAATCTTTGCCAAACCTGATTAACAATATCAGTTACACTATTTTTTAACGTTTGGTTTTTCTTGAATTAAACATTTGTTTTGTTTCGAGCACCGGGAGGTAGAATTGATGATTTCTCTTTTAAAAATATTTTGGTGTCAAGATTTATTTGAATGAATGATAGTTCGTTTATTTTTAAGTAGTGTTACGAAAATATTTTTTGGGGTGAGTGAAAGGGTCGGGGTTCACGTCTTGACATTTGTTGTAGACTCACTCGAATTCGGCACTCATACATAGTGATTTCACTTTTAGGACAGGATGGAACAAATCACTACTCAAAATCATTGACTTTTCACGCTTCTCTCTTTACAAATATAGCAAGTCAATGACACACTTTCAAATATATTAATTTGATAAGCTAATTAGAACGCTTGGTAATATGGTAATTCGCTACAGGGCGTACCACTAAACCTTTATATACTCGCGCTTTCACAGCGCCCTTTATAATTGAACTCTTGTACGTTGAAGCGAAAACTAATTACATGGGATGTTCATTACTCTTTGGGGAATCTCTAATGGTGTTCAGTATCCCAGTGATAAAACACTTCTCTGCGGTTAGTCAGACTACGATATACGAATCATTTCCCAACACGACCCGAAAGTCATAATTTGTTAAATATAAATCGCGATATAAATTCTCAAAAACAATTTTGGTATCAAAAATTAAAAATGTATTTAAATTCTCAAAAAAAAAAAAATACTAGTGAATTACAAATTTTTTTAATTCACTTTTTTCGGATTCGAGTTTCGATGCGGCAAGACAAACTAATAATTTCCTGAGGCGTATAAGGTCGGATGGGGGGGGGGGGTCCAGACCTCCTAACCCTTGATTTTATTTTATATAGATATTATAAGAAAAGTGAAAACAAATTCTGGTGCTTTCTGATAAAAAAATTAATGTTACATAGAAGGTGGTGTCTAGGGGTATGTTGAATAAGAAGACGCGTTTTACATTTAAGAAGACTTAATGAACATAAAGCCATTGGAGTAACGGAAAATAATTGGGCCCTCCCACTAGGTCAGGTTTTAGGCCCCAAGCCAGATCTTACAAAAGATTACAAAACCAAACATAATGCATTTTTCATATCACGTAAAAATATTTAAACACTAAACTTATATCTAAATACAAGATCAAATTGAGACTGAGTATACGAAGTGAATAACCTTTAACATTAGAGAGTATTTATGGTTATTATCAAAATAGTAAATCTCTCTAACAGTCGAAAGATAACCTGGTAATTAAATAAAACCAAAACATTAAGAAAGACACGAAAATTGTAAAATTATTTTTGATTTCAAATTCTTACGGAGGAAAAAGGGTATCGCTTACCTTTTTCTTCGTTTCTGAATCCCGGGATGAGCTTGACCTAAAATTCTATTATATTCTGGCATAAATACTACCAGTCTTAAAGAGAAGAGTTCTTTGTATGATGCAAAAATGATTTAATGAGAAAAGAAATTAAAAAACTAATACATTCCGCGTGCTATGATAAAAACACAACTACTATTACTAATTAGCTGCCTGGCCACCGTTGCACGGGCTTTCTCTACTTCTATAAATTTTCCCGTCTCAATATCAGCGCGTCCAGGGGTGGGTGTGATTTTTATAATAACATGCCATTAAAATTCCCTTTTTCGAAACTTTTTTTGACTGCCTTCCCCGTCGTACGGATTTTTTCCCTCACCGCTTAACCCGGCTTTGTCCGGGCTTTTATTAAGTTTATATAACTTAATCCCCATGGAAATTTTCACTTTCTCTCATGACGCTAGGTCTTCTATGTGTTTGGACACGCTCGATGTGAGTTTATTCTATAATTATGTCATTAAAATTTCCTTTTTTGAAATTTTTTCACTTCTTTTCTTCCTGAGACAGGTTTCTTTTCCCTCCATTTCCCCCGTCGATGCACGAAAAGTTTTGAATGCATAATATTATTTCCAAGGAAATTTCCCTTCCCCTCTCACTGTCAGCACCTACTGGTGTGTGTGGGATTTCTATTTTAATGGAATTACAATTACTATCTGATAAAAATATTTTAGTATTTTATTATAATTTTATATTTTTTCAGTCCTTGTCTTCAGTATATTATTTAAATGTGTATCGGACGAAAAAAAAAGTATATTACAGAAAACTAACATACTAATCTTTATTTTATAATAATAATGGTTAAAAAAGTTCGTTTAGCAATTAAGTGTGACATACCATTTCCTTAAAAAATGTTAGTAAAAAAAATCTCGTTTACTGATATAAATCTCAGTGTCAAAAAAGAAGAAAGGGGGTAGAAGTAAGGCTGCTGAATTTATTTTTCCTTTCATGCTCTGTAAGCACTCAAAATCTAGAATTCTCGTGGTGGTTTCCTACAATTGTTTAGTATTTCCCTTTGGTTATTTTGACTACTCGCCGTTAATAGGAGCGATGCACGTTGAATCTTTCGAGAGCTGAAACTTCCTTCCGTTGGTTAGGTTGTTAGGAGAGTTGGGTGCAAGCTTAGGTGTATTTATTCCTCGTCACTTGACCATAGTTCAAAGTTTCGAGGTCCATCGCCAAAAGCTCTCGAGCAGGCGAACAGTGAGACTTTAATATTCCCTCACTAACTAAGCAATTTTTTAGCTCCCGGAAACGAAAATGTACCATTTAAAAAAGTTTTTGTATGTTGAAAAGTAGAAATTTTTAAAATTACAAACATTCATAAATATATTAAATATTGAATTTAAATTGTGAGCATATTTTGAAATGTTCGAAACACGGGGAAAAAGATTCATGCAATTATTTATCTTTATAAATAAATAAATTATTAAATGCTTAATATAAATATTTTTAGTATTTTTTAAAAATTCGTAAAATAAAAGTTTTGGGCATTTTATTTTTTAAATGTCTAATTCTAAAAGATCAAAGAATAAACTTTTTAAAAATTATTTTCATTCAAATACCATATTGATTCATTTTAGAAAAAATCATTAAATAAGCAAAATATCATTGTTTTGTTTTTTAAAAAAATTCGTATGGTAGCTGTTTATCTTTTCGACGAAAAAATTGCTGGCGATTTTTGTAGTAGTTTTACGGAATTAAGGGAAATTCCGTAAAAATGTTCAATCTCTTTGTGGTGTTTTCTGTGAAATCCTAGTTGAAAATTCTTTTTAATTTACAAAGTTCATGATTTTGTTTGGCAGCAAAATTTTGATCAAAGTTTGGGTTCTAAAGGCTCCAACCGAGACAAGAAGCCCGAACGGTAAATATCTATAAAAAAAAGACGTTAGAGAGTATTTCCAAATACTCGTACTGGGGGAGACTCTTCAATATACTGTAAATATTATATGCAAAACAGAGTTCTCTTTCTGGAGATAAGGAATACCTGTACAACAATTACCCAGCTTAAAATTAATAGGTTTTGGGGGATTAAAAGTGAAACTGCAATTATAAGTGTAACTTATTAAAAACCACCACTATTATTGTTAAGTATTTACTTATAAACATAAAATATGAAGTTTTAAAATTATCATCAAATTTAATCTGGACTTTTTAAAACTCCGCAGTGGAGTTGTGTTTCATATAATAAAAGATTCCATTTATTTGTCTTCATACGGTGCATTTGCTTTTTTGAAGTAAAACTTCTTTACTCAAGATTGGTTTGGGGAGTAAGCTGGCTAATGGGTGACGAGAGCGTTACGAAAAGTGTAATCGGGCGAGGTGAATGGAGGGGGGATATAAGTTAGTGAAGGTAGAAAGAGCAGAGTGTTACATTTCGTATATTATATGTAGGGGCAAGTGAGAGCACACACGCTCTCTCTGTGATCGTGAGAGTGATTAAGTAAGCGATCGAGGGAGTTGTTTTTATATCCTTTTCATAAAAAAAGGTCTCCCAACCTGCTATAATTATCAAGGCTATAATTATTAGTCTTTTAAACAGCATCTATAAAGTATTCTTGTGTGTAATCAACCTTTTTAATAGATTGTCACCTTTTGCTAATGATGTAGTTGTAGAATACCAAAGTGGATTTTGAAAAGGAAAATCTTCATTGAACACAGTGTCAATAATAGGAAGAATGATTCTTGATATCATGAATGACAGAAAAAGTTGTCCATGGTTACTTTTAATTGCCAAAGTCTCAGAAAACACGTGTCGGATTTGAGTGATCCCGTAATTGATTCAAGCAATATTTTGTTTCTATCAGAAACCCGGTCAAATGAAGAGGGAATTGTTGACATCCCGAATTTTAATTGTATTGCGAAATTTAGCGCAAAGATGTTAGATCAGCAGGAGTGGCAATTTGTCAGAAATCAAATTATGCTTCAATATAGCAACTTCGAACATGGACATTTTATTACGATATATTCGTGAAGACGATATTGGTCAATCATCAATTGGTGATATATGCGCTTCCCACTGTGTTTTAAACAATGGAACAAACATCATAATGGCAATTGCTTACATTCGCACAATAGCACAGTTAAAAATATTATAAAGTTTTTATACAAAAGACCTATGATTTACGGTCTAGTAGGCACTGAAGAATTAGGAGAAAACTATCATACGGTTGCCAATAATTTTAGCAGAAGATTTCAATGTTAATTTCGCGTCCGAAGATATACAACTCTTGGTAAACTTTCTACAAGATAAATTAGAACTACAAATGAATAAAATGAATAATAACCGAAATGAGCCTACCAAAAGACATGGAACAAAAATCGATGAAGTATTCTCTAGATATCTTTTTAATTTTCATTCGAAAACGTATTTCTCATACCATAAGCCATTGTTTCGTTCTTACAATCAACACAGTAATTACTGATGTATACGATAATGAAAGTAATGAACAAAAATAAAAAATCTATTCAACAATATTAATCTATCGATGAAAGCGCATAATAAATTTAAATATTTCTAGAAAATTAATATGTGTATATGAATATACATGATATATTATACATACATAAAGATATATATATACATACATATCAATGGAGCTACGGAGGTTTTACTTCAGTCGTGTGGTCTAAAGCATACATTTATTTTTATGTTAGAAAATATTGCGATTCTGTATGTACTAAAAATAACATTATTTCTTTCTTTTCATTGTTAACGTGATCTAGAGGTAACCCTCAGGTTATTCTTATTTGCAGTTATCTGATCTTTTTTTCTAATTTTATTTGTCTGGAAAAATAAGTTTTTTTTTCAAGTTTCTGGAAATTTTTTTCTACCTAACAATCAGAAATTTTAGATAAATTTATTAATTACAATTATCATACTTTTTTAATAGGAGGCTGGATCCCCCTTTGTCTGAAGTGCAGATTTAATGCAACATGGGATAGATGTATAAAGGTCATGGACAATAGTTAAAGGAATATTAAGCCATTTCTCCTGCAGACCGGTCTCTAATTCTGAAAGGCTAGATTGAGGTGGAAATAGGGAACGAAGTTTGGACACCAAGAAACTCCCATAAATAATCAATAATAATCAGGTACGGAGACCGAGGGGACCAGGCAGGATGTTCAACTTCGTCATACTCTTCTAAACACGCTTGAACACACCTGGCAGTTTAGATAGAGGCGTTGTTGTCTTGAAAAAGCGGTCGCTCTTTAGGGAATACAGTCTGGATAAAATGAGGAACATGATCCCTGGAATGCTTAGATAGTGATTGGATTGGATTTTCTGAAGAAGAATAACAAGGGATTCAAGACCACGCCATGATATCGCACCCATACCATAATGGAGCCTACCCCATGCTTCAAAGTCGGCAAGAGTCATTCAGGATTAAACTCTTCTCTGGGCATTCTCCAGACATAAACGCGTCCGGTCGTCTTAAATAGGGTGAATGACGATTCATCTAATTATATTACCTGTTGCCACTGCTGTGGGGACCAGCCTTTGTGATCTCTGCACCACTGGCGTCACATGAAAGCATCAGTTGCTGTCTTCAAATGTTCACAACATGAAGTTATTTTTGAGATTTGCTTTTCATAGCAATCCTTCCCCTCCCCCTTCCCCCAGAATTAAAATTTTTGATCCCAAAAGTCCGTGAAATGAATTTTTTTGGATTAAATTTAGTAACATTAGTACTAATGTGCATCCAACAATTAGTTGGATGCACATTGTAACAGTGGCACTCGAAGACCTATTGAATAAAATAATTGAAATTACAATAAGGAATTACAATTTTTTTTTTAACATTTCCATTGAACGATACGGGCGAGAAAAAAAAGAACGTGGAAAGCCACACAATAGAAGTGAAACTTCTTTGGCGACGTTGGCCTAAATGCAGGAATAGATGTAATTATATTAAACTGCTGAGATAACTTTAATCAAGCAAAATTCGAACTTCGTTTATTGCATGAAAATATTTTTATTCAATTTTCAGCATCATCATTTTCCAAGAGAGACACAATAGGTGTGTGGTAACTAAAGTAGGATATAGAAATCACGCGATTGTAGTCAATAAAGAAAATGTGAGAAAACTGTATCAATCGTGGTTCCGTATATTGTTTTTCCCTCTCTAGAATCAGTATTTATTGTCAAATTTGTCTGTTTCAAAAATTCAATGAGTGGCTTTGCTTTTTCTGAAGCAAAATTAACATTAAAGTCTCCAGTTAAGATAATCGGCTTTTAATCATCATTGGATCTAATGATTGCAGCAGCCTCTGATGTGTACAGCACTAAAACTTTATGGATAAAAATGATAAAAGCTGCAACAGAACTACCTGGTGATATATAGACTTCCGCTAGGAATTGGTGCTAGTTTTGCCTTTTTTTTCTTTCACGAAACTCTTTTCCTCTTTTTGCATTTGGTCTAGGTTATCTGACCAGAATTAATTTTGATTGAATGGAAATAAAAATTAATAATATAAACTTAATGCATCACTCACAGAAGTCACTGTGTTTGTTTACAAGACGCTATCCGTAGCGATTCTGGCGCGAACGTTACTGACATATACACAATGCCCCAGACACTCCCGTAACGGAATGAGCCATATAATGGTAATATTCCCCTGAGCAATCGTCCAACTTTTTCACGGATATGACACAAGTCATGTGGTGTATCCCCCCTCTCTTTTCCCCCAGCTCGCTATCTCCCCACCATGGCGCCGTTACGGGGGGAGGGGGGATCACTACTTCCGTTCGCTTTTTCAGTGTTGCACTAAATTGGATACATTTTCCATTCACTCCCGCAAAGAAGTTTCACTTCGAAAATGTAAAAAAAAAAAAAAAAAAATGGAATTCCTTGCGGGAGAAAAAAAAAGTCATCAAAATTTATTTTAAATTCACTTAATTGAATTGCAACAAAAAATTATTCTGTTTACAATATTCCTTTATTGATGTGTGCCTTCACAAAGCAAGCAATTATTTCTTACATCTTTCATTCAAAAGAAAAAATATCCATTCGGCGAGCTTCAAAAAAGAGAACGTGGTTTCTCCATAATGGCTTCACGAACATAACAGAAAAACCGTTGCTTCTAAGAAGCAATAGTGAGGGAAAAGATCGTATAAATTGAATTTATCAACCATCTCCCTTTCTCTCTAACAATATTCTATCATGAGTTGTTTCATTTAAAAAAAAAAGCAAAAATCCATTCATTCCTCAAATTTAGCTTCCCAGAAAAATCTTACACGTCTTCAAGTTGACCATCAGAAAAAAATGACTGTTGTCCAAAAACTCCGATCCGAATAGGGTTACTATTTCCTGAATTTTGCAGAGTTACCATATTGTAAACTTTAACGCCAAATTATTCCGCGCACAAAACTTTGTCGCCAAGAAGGATCCACCCAAAATTCGAAATCACCAGATAACACTAGTTTCACAGGGAGAGAGTATGGCATCTACCCTGTGAAATAAAGGAAAACATGGATTGTTTTATGCCCCTATTGCACTTTCTTATGCACTGTAGAATTGGTTTCGAATTTCTTACTGATTATTAGATTGAATGTTTCTATGATGTAAAGCAATTGCTGCAGGAATTTATCATTTTAGAAATTTAGAATCACCAGGTGACGCTAGTGTTGGAGAGACAGTATGGAATCTTCCCTGGAAAAGAAACATATGTAGAATAGCCTTATTATATAACAAAACGCTCTGCTTTCTGTTTTGTGCTGGAATAATCAAGATTGGTTCTTTTAAATATTTACTTCAAATTGGCTGCATTTTGGCAGCTATGCATTTGCAGACACGGCAATTTCCCAAAAGGGGCATTTCAAAGGTGGAAACATTTTGTGGTGACTTCCGCTACCAGATTGCAAAAGTTTAACTTTTATTCAATTTAAATTCTTGCCGGATGCTAAATATTGCTGTGATTTAATTGCCCTGGGAGTACCAGAAACAAATTGATAGTCAAGGGTCCATTTACATACCACACAATCATATGACATGCTAATGTGCTTATGTTACTTGTTAACGAATTTTGCACTCAGAAAATCTATCGAATGCAGCCGGAATCAAACTTGCCACAGTAGGCTCGTGAGACGTGCACGCTACCTCGCAGCTACCGGGGAGAAATTCTTTTTAAAGTTTATGGAAAGTTTTGATGAAATATTCTTCTAGCAATGAAGATGTATTATGCATATCGAATGTAATTTTTGTCTCGGTTCTTGAATATGCAGTATGTTGGATTCCCCTTCTCTATTATAATTTCTCTCCTACTGACGATGCAACTGCATTCAAATTGTTTGAACACAATAAAGTTGAACGATTCTTTTTAAGGCAAGTGCTTCTAAACCTTTCAATTTTAGCTACCCAAATTTGAATCCTATATATATAATTTTCATCGCTCCCCTTCCGTAAAATAACAATGTATTGAATGCAATAATAACGTAACCGTATGATGCTAAAGCTACAAAACGATTTTAATTATAAACCGTACTAATGATCAAGATAAATATTAATTTTTGTATAAAATTTTGAATATGACAAGCCTATATTTTGTATAAGACTATTGAATTAAATAATGCTTGCAATGTACTAAGAGGCTAAAGCTGCAATGCGAGCGACTTTAATAAAAAATCGTTCTAATTATTATTTCTTTTATTTTCTGTGCAACTTATATCGAACACCAAAAATAATCATCCCATAACCATGTGACAGAACTTTATATCACTATGCAGTTATTCCAATTCTAATGCACGATGAACATTTTTTTTACTTTATGTATATTCTGTGTGATTTTTGTAAAGAATTTTGGAAGAGAAGGTCATTGAAGACCAGTTGAACCGGCTATAAGGCATTTGGCTATCATATGACGAAATTTCTGACGAAGACTACCGCGTGTGTAGAGGAAATTTGAATAATTATTATTGTATTTTTAATTATCATCAGGAATAAAAATAATACAAACTTAAATTATATTTTTAAATTTATTTTGCACTGAGCTTAACCTGTACATTTGCACGATGAGGGATATTCCATCATACTGTCTTTTTATTAATTTTGATTTATATTTAGAATTTTTTTAAAACAATTTTGTTTTTTAAAATTGAGCATGAGTTATATCAACCTGATTTGTTCCACAAATAAAGAAAAAAAAATCATGCAAAGAAGGGTTAAAGTCTCTATATTTAATAAGCCAGAGATTTCGCGATGAGTGTGCAAGGTGCTTTTATCCTACATACATAGAAAGAAATATACATGTTTTTTTGGATAAAAAGAGTTCCAGGTAGGAAATATAATGCATTTATTATGTACTAAAATAGTTCAAATTGAAATTCGTGAGGAATGAGTGTGTCAGGGTCATATTTACGTTGCATAAAAAAGCTGGAAGAGGGTTTTTGGTGACGGACCTGGTCGTTTTGAACCATGGTCAAGAGACAAGGACGACATATGATCTGGCACCTCCCTCTCCTAACTTTTCATCGCACCAATGGGAGGACGTTCGAGCGTGGACGGTTTTAATGTACATCGCCCAACTACACTGTGGGCCCTTATCGGTGATAGGCTTGAACACAAGACATGCCGGCCACGAATCCGTCACATAGACCACTAGTCTATCGGGGTCACAGTAAAAATACGAAAAAAAAATTACTCGCATGTTTAAGCCTTATTCATTCTTTTGCTTTCGTTATTAGAAACTTTTACCTTCAATGCAAATAAATTTATTATTTCTAATTACTTCTATTATTTTGCCTCATTTTGACTACGCAATTCAAAAAATATTCTTTACAATGATATTTACTGGGTAGTATGCGAAACGAGAAACATTTAAGATGTAACATAGAGTTATGACTCGCTCCATTCAAAATTATATTTTGCCTTTTTTTTTAAAAAAAAATTTTAATAAGAAAATTGAAAGAAAAGTTCTAGCTTCAAATTTATTTATTTCGGTATCGAAAATGTTTCCATAAGATTTAAATTTCTCTTGCAATACTAAAATGTAATGAAAACTTCCTGCAAATTTTCCTTGGAACTTTAATCGAATTACCAATGTTGAGGGCTCTCGTTTGGAGACAGAAGATGAAAATAAACAGCCCAAACAGCAGTTTTCATGCTGTGTAGATCATTGATATTATTTCTAATAGCCACACCATAATACCTTTGAAATTTTATATTAAAAAGTCGGTGAATCAGTTACGACCTCTTAGGCTTTTTCCATTGCTTAACTTTTTTCCCCTCTGTTTCGCTCTTAAATCCAAAAGACGTGTATCCTAAAAATTTTGGATACGCCCAATACACTCTAATTTTTCCACTTGAAAATCATATGGATTCGTGCTCATAAGAAACTTATACAAGGAGAAACATAGGTGCTCCTACCAGGGCTCATTTGATGCGCGTCAAGGAGTGTAGCTTCATTAAAAAAATTAATAAAAATACTTCTAATCATGTTATTTTCTCATATAATATATCATTTTAAACAGAATTGTTTATACTCTTAGAAAATAAAAAAAAGTAAAAATCGATAAATATTCGAAAATTTATGTGCCCTTAAATATAATTACTATATTGCCACCATCAAAGCTCCTGAATCCCTTCACGCGTTTAATTGTCACAATCAGTACATAATCCACCACAGTTTGACCTAGTACCTTTCAATATAAAATAATGATCAATAAGATTAAATATTTCTTCATTCGCTGTACGTGGAGCTAGAAATTGACAAAGTAAAAGATTATCATAGAATTCATTGTCTATAATGTTTCTAAGAACAACAAGCAATACAGCATTGTTTGTTATGTCTTTGGTCTCATCTACTTGAATTGAGAAAAATTTACTTTTCCCCCCTCTATCACTGTAACCTCGATATCGTGGCCGCGGTAGCCAAGTGGTCTAGGCATCGGATCGTGGCTAGCGTATCATGAGTTCGATCCCAGTACCACTGAAGACCCGCCGTGTAGGAATTCGATGCACGTCAAATCTGTCGAGAGCTCAAACGTCCTCCCGTGGTGTGGTGTGGTAGTTAGGAGAGGGGGGTGCCAGCTCAGGTGTCGTCCGCGTCACTTGACCATGGTTCAAAATTACGCGGACCGACCCCAAAAGCCCTCGTGTAACTGAACAGCGGGACTTTAATATTCTCTCACTCACTCACTGTTACCTCGATATCCTGGGACATATCGTGAATTCGTCTCGATATCGTATTGTTTGAAAGCGGAATTCAATTAATATTTTTATACACATTTTGGTCAATCATAAGGCCAATGCCATCCCTTGAACAAAGTAAAAACGGGCTCGACAGCTATTAAAGGTACCTTCATGCCGCAAAGTCTCTATACATTTACAAACATCCATGTCTTTGGGATTCGCAACCAGGCCCTACAGAACAGCAGTAGCTAACCACTATATCGGATGGGCGACCGGGTTTTTGTAATCTGTATGTGTGATATGTAGATGTATTGAAAGAGTATTCATCTGAAAGCTCTACAACACACACTAGAAACTTTGGCCTAGGATTATTCTTCGTCTCCAATGTACGAAAATCCATATTTATATATTCATCACAATATTTTCTTTTAATGCCTCTTTGAAGAATGGAAGACTACACACCTGATTTCAACGCTCTGTACAGTGGCGGATTAAGCGGGAGTCAGACCTGGCGGCCGGCAGGGGCCCACAGCGCTGGTAGGGGCCCCAAGCTAAATGAGTGCAAAGGCCAGCGACTAACCAACCACGCCACCTTGGAACAAGAAATGAGAAGAAAATAAAGACACAATGAAACCCCCGCTAGAAATTTATGGAGATGCAAGAAAAATCCTAATGTAGAAAAAATTTTGAAAATATTTTAACAATACCTATATCGAATGCATCAGGTGAATGATCTTTTTTAGATTTAAAACATGTTAAATATAATTTAAGAGCTACTATGGGAGAAAAGACAAATTGAACAACATGGCCATATTATATACAGAATAAAATGTTGTGGACAAAATAGATATGGTGAAAATAATTGATGAATTTGCCAAAGATATCAAACTGTTTAGCAAAACTGTAAGCTCTTAACTGCGACTGGTTGCGACAAATTTTTTTTTACAAAAAATCAAGTATGGGGATTTTTTTGTTGTTGTTATTTTTAGTTTGTTTAGTGCATTTTACGAAAAATGTGCTAAAATTAAGAAGAGAAAAAGAAATTATTATTACTAAAATGGGAAAAAATAGGTAAAAATTGACAAAAAATAGCATAATGCGGCCCATTCTACACCAAAGGTTTAAGAACAAATTTTCAATTTTTTCAATCTAATGTGTTGCTATATTATTCAATTTTTAAATGACCTTCAGGATAAGAGATATTTTCTTTTTTACAAAAAGTAGAGCACTTTATCTCGATTACTATATGAAAATGCTTAAAAAGACAATGATTATATTCGCATAAGGGAATGTAAATTTTGTAATAAAACAGTGATTGATAAATCTGAAGGTTAAAACAATTCTACTATTATACAGAACATACAGAAAAATTTCAGTTAATTATGTTCAAAACTTTTTTAGCAATCGCGCTGACCCCGTTTGATTATTTTCAAAAAATCACATTGCGAGTAAAACGCGTTTTAATGTATGACATCTTGCTTAAAGTAATGACATCTGCTTTTACTAAAACAATTGTAGTTTTAGTTCTAGAAAACGGAAAATGATAAACTTGATATTTTTATGAAGCTAATAAGATGGTCCATAAAATAAAATCATAAAAAAATATTGTCAATTTTTGGCAAAACTCACAGTTTTAGGACCTTAACGCCTCTTTGAAGAATTGAAGACTGCCTGATTTCAATGTTTTGCACGGAATTTTCGGACATATCATTTGTGGAACACAGCAATGCATTACAGTTCGTGTTTTGTTGAGATTTTGGCACATTAAAGTACTTATAACCACTGACTTATTAAAAAAAGAAAATGAATCAATACGGGGAGCAATGAATTTTAATAAACAGAGGATACAATCACTAACAATTGCATGTTACTTGTAAGCCGCAAGGTTAAATGTGCGATATTACAGCGCCATCACAGTAGTGGTGGTGACATCTCAAGTTATTGATGACTAACAGCTAAATTTTGCACTCCAAAGAAAACGATATTGATTGCTGCATTTCTGATCATCAACCGTGCATTTTATAACTTGTGTGTAATATTATTATTTAAAATAGTTTTAATGGTTTAAAAGAACAAAAGTCTCTATAAAATTTTTTGATTCAATTTTTTTATTAAAGCCATTATTGATTATTTTTCAAGTACACCACAGGTTAAGAAACGCAGTTATAATACATATTAAATTTGATTTCTTGTACTACTCTATACTTTTTATTACTATAAAAGTAAATTTTATGTTTTGCAACTGGAAACGCCATAATAATATAAATTCAATATTCTCTCAAGTATTGCGTTATTATAGAATTGAAACAACTCATTTCTGGACGGGGGGGAGGGGATTAATATTCATTAAAGTGACACTATAAGGCAAGACGAGGAGTACTGGTGACCTGGTACTCTTGAACCCTGTCTTTCCCCTTCTTTCCCGTAGATTTCTTGAGGGTTCAATGTTTATTCATAATTCCTTAAAACTGGAAGATTTACTGACGAGAAAGTAAATTTTGAAACCCTATGTAAGTTTTAAGAAAAATGAACTGAAGGAATTAATATGTCTGGGTGATATACTTATTTATCAAATGATTCACCATTGTCCTCCACGTCATTAGGTAACTTATTTAATTATCACTTTAAAAAAAAATTTATTTATTTAAAAAATAAAATTTGCAATTTTAAACAGTGTCATTGAGCTTTAACAGTTTGAAAAAGTCGTTAGCAATACGTGACTGACAGGTCTGGCATATTACAGCACTGATAACTTGATAAGCGTCTAATTTATACGTTATCTCTCGAATTATGCTGCCTGCAGAGTACAAAACTTGAATGTAAAATTTTACCTTAAAGCAATTATTTTTTTTAATTCTTTGTTTTTGTTTTATCTTTCTTATTTCAGCACAGTACAAAGCTAAAATGGGAAAGTAAGCCGAACTAAAGCAACTCAAACACAAATGATAGGAGGTTAAGTTTCCTTTCCCGAAACAGGATCCCTATTACCATTCAACCTTTAAATTATTGTTTTCTTTGAAAAACTGTGTAAAGGAGTAAAGTTTGTTACCAGATGGTATGTTCCAAGTAGTTTATATACTTGTATATAAAAGTGTGGTGTGGGATGAAAATATTTTGCCTTATTATAACTATTCTGCTCTGATAACTGCTAACAAACAGCTTCTGCTAACAAACAGCTGCGAAACTTCACCAAACATTTCCCTCTGGCTGTTAAGGGCAGGTTTTTTCGAACCATCACACTTAAAATTAAACATAGTCTTTTTATTTTTTCATATCCCTGCCCCACTTTCACAAAAAATGAATAGGTATTTTTTTAAAATTTTTTGAAGTTTACTCCTAAGAATCGATTTTAAGAAAAGCCCACAGTATGTAAATATTACCAGGAGTGAAATTTGTACAATCATTAACAAAAATGAGTTACGCTGTGTTCTACGCATGCGCCAAATTTCTGTCAATAGGAAGGACTGCTTTTTATTCTTTTTTAAAATTATGATAATTCTCTTCTTACCAAAATCAGGCCCAAAATAATGACAGAAAAATATTTTTTTGCAAAATAACAAAATTTTGCATCTTATAGGATTTTTCTAAAATGAGCCAATACCGATCGGTTTTCATGAAAAGAGATTTTCAATGGTTCCTTTGAATTTCTTACCATTATGATGTATCGAAATTCTGTTCTAAAAAGTTCATACTTTATTCTTTTTGAATTAGTGATTCAAAATATGAAATATTAAAAACTTTTTTATATTTTGAAATTTTTCAAAAAATACTCAAATTTTTAACAAAACAGAAAATATGTTTAAACATGTATCATTAATTAAAAATATAATTTCATACAATTTTGAAATTATCAAAAAAATTTCAAATTTGAAAAATTAAATTGAATTTTTTTTTTCAAAATGAAAATGATTTTATTGGAATTAGTATTTTAAATTTCCAAAATTTGAAGTGTGAGCTTCTTGCGCTAAAATATTAATGCAACTTATTAATGTGTAAAAACATGGGGCTAAAAAGGTATGCACGAATGTATTTGCACGAATTTGAAAGAAAAAAAAATATGATGGAAATGTGTGTTATGAGCTTACAACTTTTAAGGATAGTTGTGCAAACTATTTATTCCAGAGCGTTGCAGTACATGAACCAACTACACTTCGAAACGTAATTTTCTTTGTTCCCCGACAACTAAAAAAAATTTTTCTGTTCAGTTCCGAATGAATAATTTAATTCATAAGCAAAATATGTTCTATTCTTTTGTTCTATTTGTTATATTTCTTTAATCCTTGTTCAGTAAGACGATTATATATCCATTATGTTTTTTTGTTAAATCAATAATCCAGTCCATCTTCTTGGCATTTTGGTTTATTTCATAGGCAACACAGATTACGTACATAACAAAGAACATTACATATATTCTCTGACTCTACAAGCCAAACAAGCAGCGCTATCTATACAATTAATATTTAGTTTACAACACTATCAATATTTAAAAGATTTTATTATTTTTTAAATTGTTCATCAAATATCCGTGGATGACCGCTCTGAAAAGAGAAAAATATCACACAGATGGATATTTTTTTTTTAAAAAATCATCTAAACTTTTAGTTTATATAACAGAATTAAATCTGCGTTCTAAAAGAAGTTTCATGGGAAACTGAAAAAAAAAAAAAATGGAAAAAAAACATCAAAATAGGAATTCCAGAAGCAATGTATTAGAAATGAGGATAACAAAATGGAAGACTAAATTACAAAATATGGATAAATTGATTACAGTAACAAAATGACCTATGATATGCATAGAACCCAAATGAACCGATAATTTGTTTTGTTTCTGTTCAGGTTTCCGTTCTTACTCATATGATTTTTTTTTTCTGTTTTTTAATTTAGTTCCACTTCAAAACCTCATTACTATGCAAGTTGAAAACCTGAATTCTAGAGAAGTATCAACTACCAGCGCCATCTGGAAAATGGAGAGTGTGTCTCAAGAAGAGAAACAGAAATCTCAACAGTTGAAAATCCAAGATTAAAAGAAAGCTGACTTAGAGAGAATCCCCTCCCCCCCATAAAACAAAATTACTACTCTGATTGGAAAATTCGCCATTAAACGAAAACCCCACTGCACCCGACCGGAAAACATGGGGATTCAGGGTAGACGGAATCTGGCGCAGAATCGCCCGAAAAGGCGCCAAAAAGACTGCCAAAAAAAAGGTCTGTATATTGAACTTAGGCCGATAATAAGCTAAAAAAAAAGAATAAATTGAATGTAATATGATTTTTTATAACAATGAAAAAAACGCTTTAAGTATTAAATCCCTGAAAATAAAACCTATAGGGACAGTGTTGATTATAAACCTGAATATATATTAGAATTGGATTCCTCACAGCACAGTTCTACTTAGTATTAAGAGAAAATGGAAATAAGCTTCAAATGTCAACTGGCTGTCTCTAGGAGGAGCAGGTCGCGTGCCCAGGTGGCGGATCGGGGAATGCCTCTATATGTTTTCCAATAACTGGTAGAAGGGAAATAAAATACCTTACGAGGACCAACAGACACGAGGTTTAGTCAGTCTTCCACCCAAGTGGTTCCTCATCTAAAGGGAAGCTGCATAATACCCTTCGCTATGGAACCCTGGTTTGTTACATTATTTTGCAAACAGATCAAATGGACTTGATGTAGGCTTTCCATCTCCATGAAGATTTGGTACAACAAGAATAGTCCTCTCAACTCCGTTCAATGACTTTATTATCAATCAGTTGAGACTTGAATTTCAGAGGGATCTCTCCGAATTGTTAATTGATCTGAAAATTAAAATATTTTAAATAACAAGAAATGGAGTGTTTAAAATCTGATGTGAACAGGAAACAAACACCAATAGAAAAAAATTGTGTAGAAATGTGAGGAATAAAGTCTGAAAATACCAGTAACTTATTTATGTAAGTATATATATATATATAAAAAGAGAAATTCATTCCTCAGCCTCAATCTTAATTATCGACATTAAAAAAAACTCTAAAACCAAGGAGTTGATCACTTCAAACACGATCTTAGAATGCATTTCTGTGGCAGAGTGGGGTATCGTAGAATAGAGGTGTCGAACTCGCATATCGAATATGCGGACAAGGAACAATTTTGTGCCCCGGTTAGTGCATCAGCGCACGCACAATATTCTCCAGAAATAGGAAAGATAGTAATAAACACACACATTACGTTTGTCTTGTTCTTTTATGTTTATTATGTAATATTTGAAATGAACTTTCATTTCTATGAAAATTGGTTTTCTTTGTGCGAACCACTTACCTTAAACCTTGTTTGTTTGGCCGTAAGGGGGTAAGTGAGAAAATCGAAAAACTAATTACATAAGCCGTTAATCACTCTGTGGCGAATCACCAATGACGCCGAGTATCCCAGAGATAGATACTATTTCTTCTCCCTGGTGAACCTTATTAAGTAAATAGTGACTGTTACGAAGTTCAAATGCATACACTTCGAAAGGTAATTTTCTTCGTTCCGGTACAACTAAAAAAAAATTTTCTGTTCAGCTCCGAATGAATAATTTAATTCATAAGCAAAATATGTTATATTCTTTTGTTATATTTCTTTAATCCTTATTTCTTTGGTCAGTAAGACGATTATATATCCATTATGTTTTTTCAATAATTCAGTGTATCTTTTTGGTGTTTTGGTTTATTTCATAGGGCAACACAGAAGACGTACATAGCAAAGAACATTACATATACTCTCTGACTCTACAAGCCAAACAAGCAGCGTCATCTATACAATTAATATTTTATTTACAACACTATCCATGTTTAGAAGAATTTATTCTTTTTAAAATTGTTCATCAAACATCCGTGGATGACCGCTTGAGAAGAGAAAAATATCACACAGACTGATGTTTTTTTTAAAAAAAATCATCTATACTTTTAGTTCATAGAACAGAATTAAATCTGCCTTCTAAAAGCAGTTTCATGATAAACTGAAGAAAAAAATGTAATAGTAAACATCAAAATAGGAATTCAAGAAGCAATGTACGAGAAATGATGATAACAAAATGGAAGACCTTAAATTACAAAATATGGATAAATTAATTACAGTAACAAAATGACCTACGATATACATGGAACCCAAATGAACCGATAATTTGTTTTGTTTCAGTTCAGGTTTCCGTTCTTACTCAAATAATAGTTTTTTCTGTTTTTCGATTTAGTTCCGGTTCGAAACCTTATTACTTTGGAAGTTGAAAACCTGAATTCTAGAGAAGTCTCAACTGTCAGCGCCATCTGGAAAATGGAGAGTGTGTCACAAGAACTGCGAAACAGAAATCAGAGTTCCCTGAAGCCTTATATGTGATCAATCCTACTTAAAAGTGTATAAATAAGCTTGAATATACTAAATTTGTTGTATATAGTAAACTCAAAATTTCCTCTTCATTTAATATTAAGTAATCTCTTTTAATTAAAACCAATATATCGACAGAACCGATCCAAGGGCGTCGGCCACCCACGTGAAAAGATCTAATGCTCCTCTAGAGAATTGTTCATACTTTGAATAATACATCATGTTGATGTTAAAACTTATCTCCCTTCATTCGAGTAAAAATTAATACAAATATAAATAGAAAAAAAGAACTTGTTTATTCAATTTTATTTTTCTAAATTATAAAGTTTATTTTTAAATTAGAAACTTTCAATATTCCCAAATACTTATTGAACTTAAACATTTTTTTTTTCTTGTGTAATATCGATGCACAGTTCGCTGCCAGTACCACAGGTAAGCAAGAAAAAAAATAAAAATCTTATCTTTCTGTGTTGCTAGATCTGCTACGAATTTTGCAGCCATGTGAGTGAGTGAATGTTAACATTGCACTGTTCAGTTACACGAAGGCTTTGGGCAACAGACCTCGTAATTTTGACCCATGGTCAAGTGACGAGGATGACACCTGAGCTGGTACCCCTTCTTCTATCTACCACACCATACCAACGGGAGGACGTTTGAGCTCTCGACAGATTTAAGATGCATTACGGTGGGTCTTTAGTGGTTAACATTCTATTTTTTCTTAACTATACATTCACTGGGCACTAACATTCTATTTTTCTTAAATTGTGTTATGTAATCCGGAGTTATTTTGACTTTTCAATAACTAGATAAAGTTCAGCTTATTTATTCGACTTATTATAACTTTTAGTTTGATAAGCTCGTAAAACAATAGGTTAAATGTCAGGGAAACCTGCTAGAATTAGCACTTTAGAACAACTCATTGCCCGTCCATTTTGGGAAAAGGCAGGTAAGAAAAGCTTTTTTAACATATTTGTAAGCATAGGCATTCCTGCCGAGATGTGAGTTTGATGCATTATATGAATAGAATAGAATCAGGGGCATAGCTACCACAATATCAGCCGTATCATAGATAACGGTACCCTCAAGCTATAGGGGCCCCAATGTCTGTAAATATAGTCTCACTACTAGGGCTCTCATATTTAAAAAAGGGCACCGAAGGAATTTTCAAACTAGGCCCATCATAATTAGCTACGCCGGTGATAAAAATTCGATGCGAATAGAAATATAAGAAGATATTAATTATTTAGTATTGTATTTAATATATTAATTTTAGAATCTATCAGTTAAATCAGAAAATATTTGAAGTGAACTAAAGATAGAGTATTGCACCCCAAGAACATTTGTTTCAAAATCTTTAAACTACAAGATGAACCTCCCCCCCGAAAGCGGAAGAATCAAATGTTGGCCATTTAGAAGCATTGTAAAAAACTCGTAACACAAACAAAATGACGAGTCTCTCAGCGTTGTGGACGCTGAACTGTAAAAACTTCCCTGTTGAAGAATTCGAAACTGAATTTACAAAGTCTGAGGAATAACGGCAAAAGGTGGTTCGGGGAAATTTCGTGACACTGGAAGAATTAACCAGCTAAAGTTATAACAAAACTTTTTTATCAAATGTAAACTCCAATCAAAACACTCAATCCCTTAAAGGGATAGAAGATAATCTAAAGATACAATTCGCATAAAACTTAGGAAATGTATAATGTGCTCCAATAAACTTTTTTAAAATTTTGTTTAATATATGTTTTTTCTTTTGCAATATGCTTTAACAGGAAAAAGCTTTTCAGTCTCAATTTCATGTTAAAATGTATCAGGGGTATTAACTTTCTCTAGAGGGCTGAAAGTTTAAATAGTATTCAAATATATATATATAACTCTTTGAAATTAAAATTAAATAATTCGAATCTTTTACGCAGTATTTATAAAGGAATGGGGTTTCAGAAAAGTGTGAAATGTTTAAAATATAATAATAATTTTTCAAAAATTATAAGCATATGAAAATGAGAAATATTTCTATAAGAAATATTAATTAAGTTTTACGTTGTGCATGCTTTTTCTAAACTCTGGTAACTTTAACTACTAACAATAAGTTAATTTATAAAGTTAAAAGTATCCTTATTACACTGTAGTATTTTTACATAAATAGAATAATAAATTGTATTTTTTAAAAAATAAAAAAATTAAATTTAAATTTTTTTTTTAATTTTCAATATTTTGCAAATATTTTGAAATAAAAAAGATATATTATTCTTAAATTAGTAAGGTTTAAAGAGTATGATACATTTAAGAGATCTATAAAATTTTGAACACCAAAGGCTATTATTTTAGAAAATAGTGTGCGCGCAACACAAAATTACTTAACATTTATTAAAAAATTATTTCTTATTTGCATATGCTTATAATTTTTTAAATCATGATTATGCTTCAAACATTTTGTACTTTTTTGAACCCATAATCCTTTGTAAATAATGTATAAAAGTCTCAAATTAATTAATTTAAATTTAAAGGAAGTATAATAGTTTGAAAATTGTTTATATTTTCACCCCTGAGACAAAATTAACACCCCTTAAGCGATTTCACAGCACATTTATTATTTTCTCAAAACAATATATATATATACATTTTTTTATGCTTTGAATATGTTTCATACACGAGTAGTTTTTTGCACACTCCCTTCAAAGACTAGAATATATATTACTAAATTTCAATTAATTACTTATAATTGAACCTTCAAAAAAAAAGAAAATGCGTTTAAAATTTAGCTTCTTTAATCTGGTTATTCAACGACTACTCTCCTGATTTAAAAAATAATAATTTTTCGAAAAAATAAATTTCTTTTATTACATTTTGTATATGGTCAAAAATTTTTTGTCAAAAGTAATTTTATTTTTTTAGGAAAGAATTTTTTCAGAAAAAACTGTTTAGTTTTACGCAGAACACACACATAATTTCTTCCAATATCTCTACTGATCGAAAAATAAAGCGGTAAAAAAGATGTTTCTGAAATATTTACAATTTTATAATGCAAGTTTCCTTGATAGAAAATAAATCTCTAATAGAATCTTGCAAGATCAGCTATGCAAGTTGTTATCGATTACTGTTTATTTGCTATTTAAAATTGAGCAACATCAATATTTCCAACAAAATTTTTTTTCTTTGTTCAAAGTAGAGAACATTTCTGAATTGTTGTCAAGTGTGTAGTTGGAGCAAATATACATAATGACTACTTTTTTTTGTACAGGAAAGTAAAATGTTAGTAAAAGTATAAATGCTGGAAATTTATATTATATACAAAAACTACAATAGATGAAAAATAAAAAAAAAACAATCTACTTTACAAATAGTTAATTGTTTTATTTGTAATTTATCCATTTAAAAAAAAAGAAGCTTTTAGATAGTCAGCAAGTTAAAATTTTTGATGAATTGATTAAATATTTTCATTATTGAAATAAATAAAAACTAAAAAACCGGTAAGACAAAAAAACTTAAAGGAACTCACATTTACTCCCCCCCCCTCCATTGTTTATAGTAATAAATAAATTTCAACAAAAATAAAGCCAAATTCGCTTTATTGAGAATTTTTAAATGTTTTTTGTATTTATAAGAATTTACACAAAGTAATAGGATTAAAAAATTGTTTCATTAAAGACACTGTGAGAAAAAAATGGATGTTAATACCTCTGCTTGAAGCTTAGTAATATATGAGGGCTTTAGTGCTTCAATAAATAACTCAATTTGAATTTTTTTTCGCATAGTTTTTTTCCTACATGCTGCAACAACATTGGTGTCAATGATGTTTTGCAGTAAAATTTTCAGAGCACTGTTCGGCGTTTTCTGCAAGGTGTGCTAAGTAAAGACAACTCATTTCCTCTACTGTTGGGAAATTAAGTCTGAGGGACTTTCAGTTATTCCCATATTGGTAAAAATCCAGTAAAAATGTGCAATTTCTATTTAGATAATAACCTTTGTTGCTCCATTCCCCCCAATTTCTGTAATTGTTACTGTACAGTGGTGGCAAAAAGTCCTGAACACACTCATTTTTTAGCGTATTTTTTGTGTTTGACTTCATTATTCGTTGTGAAATTATCGCACTATCTTAAATACTGTTATTGATTTTAATGTATTTTTTATGCTGATTTCAAATCTACTACTAGTTTCTTAATGACTAAAATATTTTTTGTAGTAAAGCTGCCTGAACACAATAATGTGAAATATGTGCAGAATAAAACATATAGAATACATAATATGCAAAGAAAAATAACACGAAAATTGACAAATACGGTATATTTAATAAGCATTTTGAAAATTACATTGTTGTCACATGTTAGAAAATCAATATTTTATGGGCCAGCCGTTTGCTTTAATTACGGCTCTGCATCTTTTGGCATGGAATGCACCAATTTCAAAAAGATCTTTCGTGATAATATGGTTGAAGGAAAATATTAAAGCTTCAATTAATTCACGTTTGTTTGAAGTTTTTTCTTTGAAATTTCATAACCAATTTTAAACCATTAGTTCTGTATCGGATTAAGGTCGGGAGACTGTCCTGGCCAGTTCATTCTTTCACAGTATGGTCTTTCAACCATTTCTGGACTACCTTTGCACGAAGACAAGGGGCGTTATCGTCCTGAAAAATCCATGACTGATTCCCAAAAAGATCTCTAGCAGTTGGTAGCAATTTATTTTGTAGTATTTCAATGTAATCCATGGCTTTCACTGTTCCGCTAACGATGTGAAGTCTTCCAACACCATGAGAAGACATACAACTCCATACCATCACTTTTGTCGGGTACTTTACTGTGGGCTTCAGACACTGAGGCTGAATTCCTCATGAGTGCGTCGTCTTACATAGGCAATACTTGGTTGCCAGAAATACAAAACTGACTCCTCGTCACTAAATATTACCTTTTCCCAGTCTTTAATAGTCCATAATGAATTTTCCCTTGCCACGTCAATCGCCTCTTGCGTTGAAATTCAGTCAGTAATGGTTTTGGGCTCGCTTTACAGCCTCGTAACCCAATTTCCAGCAGTCTTCCTCTAACAGTTCTTGGGCACACACTCACATTTGATGTCAAAGTCCATTGTTTCAAAATTTGCGAGGAATTAAGCTTTCTGTTTGAAATTGAAATTCTGTGCAATAACCTGTCTTCACGTAAAGATGTTTTTCTTGGTCGTCCTGATCGCCCCGTCCGCAAAAAAATTTGTTTCAGAAAATCTTTTCAAAGTTCTCACAACAGTAGAAAGGCCACATGGTACTTTAGCAGCAATTTAGCGCATAGAATATTCTTCTTCCTTCAAATGTATTATTTTGTATCTTTTATTCTCAGGCAGATATGAAAATTTAGCCATAATTCCAATATTTTCCACAAATGCACTTCAAATTGCTTTCAATACACTCTTTTCCACAAGCACACACACACAACTACATTCAATACAATAAACCACGTTTCACCTTTTTCTTTCAACCCTGTTAGGAACACAATTAATTCTTAAATTCTGTGGGCTGCATCTACCAGATGCTGGGCGTTGGTGGAAAGTGATTCATTCATCAGCCAGCAATTTAAAGAAACTAACTTTATTAAGAACTGCCGAGCGAGCAAGTACACGTGATTGCTTCACCCGTTTTATATACAGAGCATAGTGACGTCACAGAACCACTTCACAGTTACAAAAACGTGGCGCCATGCAGCCACTCATTAACACAAATCATTTTTATTCACAACATACTCCCACCTTTGAGACTTGGGGAGAGTCTCAAACCTA
>BMAO01038541.1:56086-91380 GCA_019973975.1 Trichonephila clavata
GACAACATGTCTTCTCTGCTACTATCTCTCCTATTTTGGGAGAAATTGATATTTTTATATATTATATTGTGTGCCGATATACTGGCCGGGCCACTAAAATGTTCCTTGTGCGTCGCGAGTTCGACTCCCCTGTTCTAGATCATGATAAATGATTTGAAAATAATGGTTATGTACATTTAATGTATTTATTTTATAAGAGAGAATATATTATATATAGAGTATATTTATATACATATTTTTAAAGAAATTTTTATATAAATACTAAATTTTTTTTCCATGTTACTAAAGTTTTATATAGGATATTTTTTAGGACATATTGTAGTCATTTTTGGCATGGAATATGATTTATGCTTAAATAAATTTGTCTTAACAATTTTTTTTTACATAATCACAGTTCGCATATTCTTTAATCAATTGCTATATTTTGCATTTTATTAAACACATACACACACACATATATTGTTATTTTGCCAGAAAAATAAGTAACTATTTTTCATTATTGAAATTTGGGCCAAGCATTTTCAATTTTAAAAATTATTATGTACTTTACTGTACAAAGTGTAATTGTTAAAAAGTTTCTGTCAGAGAAACGTTTTCTGGATGAATCCAAACACATGTAATTCAGAGGACATTTTATGTAAATATATATTAAAAAATTGTTATAAAAAGTAATAATTTATATAAAAACTAAATCATATGATAAGCTCTATTAGCATTAATTATGTATATATAGTTGTATAGATCTAATTTTTTTCTAGATTTTTGTTTTATGTGATGATTAACACACACACATAATATATATACACACACACATACATACAAATGCATTCAGAGTTACAAAATATTAAGAAAAAATAGTTTCTCTCTTGTTGCAGCTAAAATTGTTTGTGTGAAATAATTCGCTTGAATAAATATTGATGAATTTGGTTAGTGAGCATTAGAGGAATTTTATTCTTTGTTAATTTTGTTGATGATTGAAAATGTGATTATTTCTGTAATAAAAGTACATTTATATATATGGTATGTATGTGTTTAAAATACAATATTCAAATATTAAAGATTATTTTATATTTGTTATGTTTTCAGTGTTCTTTCTTGTCTATTATATTTGAATTTTTTCATGCCTGACTTTTATGCTATTGTATTTTTCAGAAATTTTCTCCTGGTTCGATTTTTTGTAGACCCAGATGTATCTTAATTGATCCTGCTTTTATTTAATTCTTATATAAATTATTTACTTTTTAATTCTTAAATTATTTTAAGTTCATCCTAATCTTAAATTCTCTGTTATGCTGTTCGACTGGCTTGAACTGCTATGTACTCAATGATTGATCCTGGAATAAATATTTGTCTACAGTTCCAGCCTAGCGGCGGCTAGGCTTCTACTTCAGTAACAATGTGTACCTATTAAAGGGAGTAAATAAAGTCGATATTTTCTACTAATCTTCAAAGCAAAATAGCTCACTATTCCAGTCAGCCAATCACAGAAGCTCCTCTCGACACCAGTACATTCTAACTTATTCCACGTCCTTTTTCTCATCTACACATACGGACTAAATTGCTGTAACCAGATAGGCTAGTTTCTACCCAATCTACAAATGTAAAAATCTTCTGTTCAGATTATTTCACCCAAATTTAACTTTAAACAACGCGAGGACTTTATTAATTTCAGAGTAGGTGTTCTTAATTTATAAATTACCGTTTTAAATTTATTATATATAATTATTTTAATCTAAAGTAGGCAATTTGGGAGCACTTCACAGTCACTCTAATCTTCGATGATTGGAATTAGGGATTTAAAAGAACAAACACTCATTGTCCATCCAGTACCAGCAGTGGCGTAACGGAGAATATTAGGGCCCCACTGCAAAGTCAGGTTTTGGGCCTCAAGCCAAATACGTACTTGGAGTCATTAGGCTTTAGGCCCCCTAGATTCCTTCCCTCCCGCAATGCGGGGGTGTACGTTACGCCACTGAGTACCAGTATTTTTCAGAAGTGGACCAAGCTGACTTTAGGAGTCAAAGTGAAGTTCCTTGTACATACTTTGTTCATCGATATTTATGACTCATGTGTGCGTAAGAGAGAAAAATTGAATTGTTTATTAATGAAATTAAACTACTAACACTGTAAGTAATAAGAGTGACAACATTTTTTCCTTCTCTTTTTAATGTTCCCTTGCCCAGTTATTCTACATCGAATTTAGTGAGGAAACATGAGCCTCTCGTGTGACCTCCACAAAGGTTTTCCATCAATATATTCAAAAGTCCTTGATCGCAATTCTTGCATCACCTCATTTTGAGTTCCAATGTACTTAGTTATCCACGGGAGATATTCAGAGACTTTTGTGTAAACTCCTGGAAAACCTGGTTCCGCAACACATGTAACCAAATGAAACAACACCAACCAGTGCCCAGTGACCTTCAGAATATTCACGAAGTAGAGGGCCTCCAGAATCCCCCTGAAACCACAAAAATTGTTACAAAATTAATTATTGAAATTTCGTCTTCCGGTAAAATAGCGTTGCTTATTAAATATTTGATTAGAGCCTTGTTATCTCAATAATTTATTTTGAATTGAAGGGGATTTGGTACCTTATGCACTTATTTTCTTTTTTACTTATGTTATCTAAATGAAAATGTTTACATGTACCTTATTTGAATGCACGTGAAATATAAAATTCAAAAGAAAAACACCATTTTTTTAAAACAGTTATTATTAATTTTTTAAAAAAGTATATTTCAATATTTTAAAATTCCTACTATTTATACTTATTTTTAATATTTTTTGAACAATTTCTTGTACTAATATTATTAGAGGTGTTTCCTCATAATTTTGTGCATGGAATTGGTATTACGAATAATGTTTTTATTTTTACAATTTCTTCTGAACATATTAGCTGCACCCCTATATGACTGGGAAAAAGTTGTTCGGTCAAATAAGTGTCGATAAGAGCTGATTCTAGAGCGTGAGTACGGTGACAATTCGGCACAGACCCAATAATGAATCACGTACCCAAGTTGCGAACGAGGCACTGAGCAAGTCGGTAATGGGCACGGTAGCCTAGTGGTCAAGGTTACAAACTCGTGACTGTGTGTCGTGTCATGAGTTCGAGCCTAGTGACACTGAAGACCCGCTGTGTAGAGGTAGCCGATGCACGTTAAATTTGTCGAGGCTCAAACGTCTTCCTGTTGGTGTGGTGCGGAAGTTAGGAGACAGGGTGTCATCCTCGCCACTTGACCATGGTTCAAAATTATGAAATCCATCTCCAAAAGCCGTCGTGTAGTTGATTAGTGCGATGTTAATATTCACACACGTAATCCGACTAAGATAACATTGCTTTTCTCACAAATTCTTTGGACTAGAGAAAGTATTTCATATTCTTTCCAAATTCTGAGTTTGATTCGTTCAACTCCTTCCAAGGTTAAATTTTACTGGCATTAAGCCTGCTACAATTGTAATCGTCGCCCATCCGGTATAGAGGTTAGCGACTCTGACTGCTGTGCCGTAGGGCCTGGGTTCGAATCCCGGAGAAGGTATGGATGTTTATTAATGTGTTGTGCCTTTGCGGCATGGGGGTACTTTAAATAGCCGTCGAGCCGCAAGTCTTCTCGTGAGGTTGGTGAGAGGCCCCTGACTACCCCTAGGTGTTCCGCTCAAAACTAGGGTGGAACCGAGTGAAAACATGTTGTCACCTGCATGGTGCTCAACGCCGCGACAGGCGTACATCTTAGCCCAATGCCGCGATGAATTTTGTGCACCTCGATCTGACATCGTCGACAGGTGAGATTAGTAAAAACAACAATTGTAGAGTCAAAGTTTCAAATTCTACATTAGCCATTAAATTGTTCTTTAATATTGATTATTGCTTTTGATTTTGCCCCTAAAAATCATTCACATATTGATTATTTCAGCCACGTGTCATTCCCGAGAACCAAGTACGATTCCGCAGAATGCAAGAAGTATGAAAATCTTACATTTCTCGGGAATCCAGATTCCCCGGAAAGAAACACTCTAATACCTACCCACATATTGCTAGTAAGTTCAAGACACTTCTTTTTATCTCAACAGATATAGCTTCTTCCTTGGCCTGCCTATTCCCCAGATATGCCGCTTATTGAGCATGTGTAGAATTACGTTGGTCGGGGTCTTACTCATGATATTTGACCTACAGTTTTTGCAGACGAACTTAAGGTATTCATACAAAGAATATGGAATGTTCTTCCTCAAGCAGACATTTAAAATCTATATAAAATTTTGCAGCGTGTGGTGGCTACACCAAATACTGATTAATATTGTTGTCTAACTTTGAAATTTTAATATTTTAATGGTACTTATGCCAAATCAATTGAGTATTAAATTTCATTAATTTTTCAATTCCTACTATTAGCTCACACACTCTCTCTATATTTATCTTGTTCAATTTTTCAATCGTTAATAAAATGCATTTTAAAGCACTCAATTGAGCTGAAATTTTATATACACGCTTATTTTGGATGACAATACAGTAATTTAATTATAATTAGTAAAAATTAATTGATTAAAACTAATTATTCAAAGAATTACAAATACTGCCACGTTAGCATCATTTTTTGTGACCTAGCGACCATTTTGGCGAGTTGTGTCAAAACTTGATAAGGTTTTTTTCTCACATTTAAAAGCGCTCATTTGAGCTGAAATTTTCTATACACTATTGTTTTGAGTAACAATACGATAATTTAATTATAATTAATTAAAATTATTGACTGAAATTAATTATTTAAAGAATTACAGATACAGCCACGTTGGCTTCATGTTTACCGACTTGGGTCAAAACTTTTTTTTTTTCCACTCCCGTTTCGAAGCTGAACAATTCAACTGAAATTTTATGTACATGATTGTTTTGGATGACAATACGATACTTCAATGATAATTAATAAAAATTAATTGCCACTTAATGTTATGATTCTGTCATATGCATATATATATTTATATTGTAACTGATGTGGCGCGCCTATCCGGAGGTCAGAACCCTGGACGTTTGGATCCGAAACCGAGTAACTTAACCACTACACCAAAATGATCACCATGGTGTGGAGGTTGTTACTGGCTTACATAGATGATATCGCTACACGCTCCTCTACCAGTGAGCTAGTGGTTAGGCGAACGAATGATGTAGCTGCTATGGCGAGCGTGTGAGCTGTTGCGTCACTAGTTGTGACGGATTTGTTAGTTGCGTCATTCATGCGTGGCGGGTTGCGTCACCATGTGACGGCTTGAAGATTGTGTCAGTATGCGACGGCTTTGGTCGCATTTGCGGTGGATAGATGGCGCCACGACAGTTCCGCCAGGATCACCAGTGATGTGGCGCGCCTATCCGGAGGTCAGAACCCGGGACGTTTGGATCCGAAACCAAGTAACTTAACCACTACACCAAAATGATCACCGTGGTGGGGAGGTTGTTACTGGCTTATATAGATGATATCGCTACATAACTATTTAATAAAAAGTAACTAAAATAATTTTTTTTTTTTGTTGATCTAAGTAGGAATTATCTTAATTATTTTTTTATATTTCTTGTTATGAGAAAAGGCAAAAACTAAATCAAACGTACCTGACAAGCATCTTTTCCACCTTCTTCTAGACCCGCGCAAATAAAATCTTCTGTTATGCCTCTTGGAAACTGCGGACCCGATATCTTTTTATATTTAGAGTTGCAGGCTTTATTTCCGATAACTGGGATTCCTTGCACTTCTTGTAACTCGTTAGAGCTCGGCCCTCCTGGAAATTTAAAAGGGTTAACTATTTGAAAAAGGGTTTGATAATTATTTTATTGTCTAGAGAGGGATACACTACTACATTGGTATAAACATCAGTTGATGACATAATTGATGTTTCAGAATGCTTTCAATTTTTTTAAAGCTTTGACTTTAAAAAAATGTGGTACTTACGTATTATCGCAACCTATTGGCGACGTTATATGAAACGAAACACGTGTTGCCGATTCAGAGCGCATGATAAAAAGTATGGAAATCTAACAATTGGAAATCGGGGTTGCCAACTTGGCGAGTTATCTTGAACGTTGGCGATTTTTGCGATAATACGTTAGTACCGAAAAATCTTAGCTCTTGAACATCTTTACCCACAAATCAAATTTGAAATTTTATCTAGTTTTTGCTGGTAGAACAACAAGTACAAGTCTAATGGGAGTTTTGAATTCAATGGAGATCACGTGATTTCATTTATTATGCCGTCGTGAATATTAATTCGCTAAATTTTGTGAAGTAAGAAAGTAAATAGGTACCACTACTTATTTATCTTTTCTAATTTTTCAACTTTTTCAAAAATTCAATTTATTGTATACTGGATTCTTCTTGCTCTTTATTTAAGAAAAATAATTATATATACTTTTTATATATTTCTGTATTAACAGCATAAAATTGGTGAGAAAAAAATCATTTTTTTTTTATTTCATGAGAATTATTGCATCATTTTTACTGCAAGGCGAATTTTTTTGTTATTTTTTTTTTAATAGCATACGATATGTTTTACTGTTTAATTTATCTAATCATTCATATTATGGAGGTGAATATCTGGAGGACAGAACCCTCGATCTATGAATCCGTAGCCACGTAATGTAACCTCTAGACAAAAGTGATCATCTCTGTCCGGAGGCTATTACCGGCTTATGAGATACTGTACTCTTCCCACCAGTGAGTCGGAGGATAGGCGAACGATTTTTTTTTATTATGGTTAATGTGTGAGTTGTTGCTGCAATTGGTGGTGTTGCGTCAAGTGAGTCTGACGCGACTTTGGTTGCTGCGTCAAATGAATCTGACGACTTTGGTTGCTGCGTCTATATTGAGTCTGACGACATTTTGTCTGCTCTTGTTGCGGGTATATGGCGTCACGGCAGCTGCGCGAAAGTTGCGTTTTTCTTAATTCAGTGTCAAGGTCACCAATGTGGAGGTGAATATCCGGAGGACAGAACCTGCGATCTATGGATCCGTAGCCGCGTAACATAACCACTAGACAAAAGTTATCACCTCTGTCCGGAGGCTGTTACTGCCTTATGAGATACCCCTACAATATTTTAACATTAAATGAGCTTCATCACATTTGGAATCAACAGTTATATTTTTCGTACACAAACCGTAATCCTTTAAAATATGGTACTACGTAATATCGCAGCAATGCCAACGTTCAAGATAACTCGCCAAGTTGACAACCCCGATTTCACATGTGTCGTACGCGTTGAATTGGCTACCATGTGCTTCGTTTCATATAATGTCACTAATACGGTTGCAATAATACGTAAGTACCAAAGTATTTAATTACATTACTCATAACAACACTTAATACCTAGTTCTGGTATAAGTCCTGGTATAAAAATCTGAAACTCAAACGCAGCAGACGATTATAAATTTCGCCGTTGAAATTCGTTTCAAAAAGTTCGTTTTTGAAGAAAGTTTTCAAAAAACTGTATTCTTTTAATGTGCTGTTCTAAATCATTCAGGGCTTTAATACATCAATTAGAAGCGTGTAGTAGATACTTCTCTCTGCATCAAACAAAGAAGATCCTGTCGATGATTTGTAAGACTTTTAAACATTTAGACATCAAAAGGTTATTCATTTATTGAACTGCTAATAAATTTTATGAGACCCATAAATTCGCATCCTGTAGTTGATACGGTCGTCTGCCTTCGGCGAGAACACCAACTCTAGTCAAAGCAGCCAGGGGTTGCATTCGTCGAAATTCTTGTCGAAAGAAGACTCTTTTTGTTAATCAGATGGACATGTCAAAAAGAACAATGTGTTACGTAATAAACCAAGACATGGCATTGAGGTGCTAAGAGGTTATCGAAGAATAACTGGCCATTTTCTTATACAACATAATCAAAGCAACAGAGGTACTTTAAAATAAAAGCACTGTTGCAATGGCATACTCAAAGCATCCACAGACGAATTCTGCTTAAAGTCGAGATAATTTTTCACGTAGGAAGAATCTTTCAACTCCCCAGAATGACCATATCTGCGAGAGGAGTGCTAATGAAGCTGTAGGAGAAAGATAAAAAATATATATGCTCGCAGAGCGGTTTCGAGGGGTGTCAAGTACGAAAGCGTCTTAGAGATTCATTTTCGTAAGAAAAGAGTGAAAAAATGGTAGCTGTTATCAAGACACTTCTTAGAACCTATAATGAAACCCTTGAACATAAACCTGCAGAAAAGGCAATTGGAAACAGCGATAAATCGGACTATTTGGCAGCCTACTGTGGTTCTTTTCCACCTCTTGAACTCAAGGAGGTTGCTATAAGTAAAAAAGAAACTACGCAGTTGATTTAAATTCGAATATAAATCGAAATTTCTAATATGTAAACATGAAATATGCTCTTTGAAACTATTTTAATATATCTATTGATGTTGGAAATTATTCTCTTTTTCATACTATTATCGTCTGCTTTGATTTAATAATTTATATATAACTCTAATTTTTCTTTCTGTTTATTTTATTTACTCATATTTTATCGTTTGGTATTATAAGTTTTGTTGCAAAAGTTGGCATCCTTTTTTGTAGTGAATCTCGATGTAAGAATTCATCAGTTGACTATTAGAAGTCGAATTATGTGTTTCTGACGACTCGTTATAAAAAATTTGTTGCTTTTATTAATTGACTCATTAGATTTTCGATTGCAGAGATTTTTTTTCAATGTTCTTACGTATGGATATGTGTTCTTGTTTGTTATGCCCTAGTTTTAATTAAAAAGTTTATTCTATTTCGAATGGATTATTTGCACCATTTTCGAACACTAACTCACTGAAACAAAAACGACAAATCGGTCAAACCTGTTAATTGGAAATGAATGGATTTTTTTTCAACAGGGCTCTACTCTTATTCATAAGGTGAAGATGACTTAGCGGTATTTGGAAGAGAATGTTCCAACTTCATAGAATACAAAAATTGACTTTTCAGCCATTGAAATTTAAATCCTATCGACTTAAATTGTGATCAGTATTGGAGGTAAAGGTGTACGAAAAACAATGTACCAATTTGCGCAGTTGAAAACGTTCTTGAAGGAGAACAACGATGGAAATTCCAGTGGAGGAAGTGTGGATCTGGATAGAGGAAAGGCCAAAGAGACTTAGCCCTGTGTGAAGTCAAAAGAGGATCAACTTGAATAAAATGTACAATATGTTTAATCTGAAGGTAAGTTGATTTAGTTTTGAATTTCAATGCAAACTTTTTTTTTACTTTAACTCAGCGTTTTTCAAATAGTGGGGTGTTATTGGAAAGTCGAAAACAAAAGATTATATAAAAAATTATTAATTAACTGAAAATAAAGAAACAAAATACATTCTGACATAATAAAGAATAAAATTAACATTTACGCTGATATAATACACTGATAAATGCATCAGTACAATATATTTTATAATTAATTTAGCATATGAGTGTAAGTGAAGAAGTTTAATTATTACCAGTTACCCCATGAGCTTATGATACATAAAATTATGTACAAAAATTAACACTTATCTTGATAATTTGTACAGTTTATAAATAATCCCTTAATTGCCGATTAAAAATTACGCGATTCGCTTCCCAATGCCTTCGTTTTCCACGTAGGCTTAACACACCGATTGAGCGAGACGTATATATACGTCAGTGGCACTTTTAAGGTTAAAGTTGTATTGTAGCTTCAGTGTCAAAGTACAACATAATTGAATTCAATGTATGGAGGGGAGAGGGGCACGATGAAAATTATGATTGAATATTGAGTTGCAAATGTTGAAAGTTTGAGAAGCGCGTTTATAATTCCTTTATAAAATTGTATCTGAACTTTTGACTCGACTAGGTATAAGGTATACTATTAAAGTATCTCATTGCGTAGCTCGATTTTTCTGTTGTTCTTCTGTAGGAAAAAAGCTGCATGTTTTTATTTTAAAAGCTTCGTATTTTGAATTAATCGCACAAACTTACCGAAGGACAAATCTCCCCATCCTAACACCGTGACATTGTCTCCTTCAAGTGCCATGTCTTCTCCTGGCAAGCAAGCTGGGATCACATCCTCTGGTAAAGGTCTGGAGAGTCGTATTATGGCAATGTCGTAGTAATAATAGCGGGGGCGATAATTTTCATGCATTTTGATTTCTTGGACTTCGTATCTGGGATTCGATTCATTGAGAAGAATTTCTCCAACTTGCACTGAGTACAGGTTCGGATTAAGACTAAAAATAAAGAACAAAAGCATTATGTATTCCATGCATTAAAAATGTTTCTTTTGATAATATATTAACTTATTTAACGTTTTCTGGTTACTTATGTCTGCCACATCAGACAGCAACATCGATGTCTGATGCAACGTAGCTTCTTGTTTGATCAGCTGTCTACTATCCCTTATTGTTTCCCGGCATCCCTATTGAAAAGACGCACTTAATGGCTTCTTCCTTCAGAGATAAATAACAATAGATAAATCGTGTCTGTTGTCAGCTAAAAAGGCCGATTTATGACCTATCCGAATGACTTTCGACATGTGGCACTAAATTGGGTGAGGGCCAGATTGGACTTTGTCCTAAATGCATTAGTGGTGTTTTGGACAGTGTTCGAGGACACCGTGTGAAAGACCATGTTATTTCGAACAGGGACATTTTAAGACTCTTTGAGGCCCTGGACCCCTATGAAAAATAGGCCCTATCTGTGATCTTAAAAGTAGCCAGTATTTAGTGTGTATTGTTAAAAACTCTTCCAACGCGGCAATTTCAAACAAATAAATGCGCACGACTCACAATCTCAAACACCCAGGCACAAACCGGCTTGACCGATGACCTCATTTATACTAAATGAGTTGAAGGATTGTTTACGATATTAGGCCTAGACCTAAGCATGGACAACGGTCATCGCATAATAATACAATTTTACCACTATTGTCTGTTGACATGCGGTTTGAAATTTCCTGTTTTTCGGAGAATATGTACGGGAATAACATTTGACCCTTAAAATTATCCGGATCATGATCTTATTAAGACAGAGTCGAGAACGAAACAGGGCTTCCACCTATGGCGAGGCCCTGGGGTTGGGCCCAGTTGGTCCTTACCTTAAGACGTCCCTGATTTCTATTCAGGAATGGAAGGGAATTCAAGGAGTGGGAATCAGCCCTGCATGATAGTTTAAAAAGACGGAGTGGTATGGAAAATGGGACAGCGCCAAAAGAGAAAGAAAAAAACTTTTTTCTGCTTTTGGCGGACTTGGGCTTTGCGAGATTAAGCTAGAAAAACTTCTCTTCCTTCCTGAGACTCGATTTAAGCAAACATTGTACTTATTAGACCTATATTCAACAAAAGAAATGCACCTGCCAAATTTCAAGTCTGTAGATCTAATAGTTGAAGAAATTTCGTAGAGAGTGAGTCACGCTGCTTTTTTCATGTATTGTGTGTACGAGTATGTGTTTGCTCACTACGAAGGTCACTGCTCTTTCACATACTATTTTTTATGTAGTTTTGGTCGCGAAAGACATACTGTGGACGATATGTTGATTACAAATATTAACTAATTTATGATGATTTTTGAGATGGCTCATTATAAAAGAACACTAACGCATAAAAGCAATTACAAAGCCTCGGGAGCAAAGCTTATGATGAACAAAAGTATTCTCTCTCTTAACCCCTAAAGCGATCAAATTTTTTTTTTGGTCCAAAATGTTCCAAAAAGGAGCATATTTTTAAATTGCATATAACTAAGCATAAATACTTAACAAAATGAGAATAAGGAATTTTTTTTTTTAATTTTAAAGTTTTCACGCTATTTTTTTATTTTATAATTGTGGAACACAAAAAACCCTAAATGTTTACTTTTTATAAGTACACTCTGCATGCTAAGAAGAATGTATTATATATCTTGAAAGAATTTTTCTCATACTTACAAAAAAAAAAATGTACTGTTCGTACCTCTTTTTCAAATGGTTGAGGATTTTGTGTGTGTGTGCATATGCACACCTAATTTGAAGCAATGGGGCAGATATATCGGATTTTTTGGATTATCTTTTCATTTTCATTTCTTCTCAAGCAACAAATTGCACTTTGCCTTGCCATTCTCTGTTCTTAATCAAATATTTTCAAGGATCTAAATTCCTGCCTTCAATGAAAAACTACCGCCTTCCCCACAAAGAAAATCCCAGATGAGAAATAGTTCTTGGGATCGATCGACAAACTGTATCTCTTGAAAACACTAACACTTATAATCTCACTACAAGAATGAAAAATATGTGCAAATCAAGGGTAGAAAGAAGAAAATATCAGTGCCCTTACAGCGCAAAGCAAACTGATTCTGGCCTGCTTTCGGTACTTTGTACGGGCAAACCAGCTAAGGGGTTAATCCAAAAGAATTCTGCTTATACACTTATATCGAGAGCGTTTCGAGGAGGTTCTTTATTCACGTGATTTCTTAATCATATCTCTCTGGTTGGTTCAAACCACCCAGTGGCTAGTGCAATATTGTGTCATCTCACCACAAAATTCGAGGACGTGGCGCTTTTTAAAGAACTAAATTTACGATTCTAATTCCTTTCTTATTAAGCTGATAAATAAAGAGAATTAAGTATCGTTTAACGTCCTGTAAGGTCCAGGGGAAAACAATGAATTAAAGAAATTTCCTTAAAAGAAAATTGAAGTAGAGAATTCTTATATATCTAAAAAATGAGAAAAGCAACTCATCATGAAATCTGCGGAACTATTAAACCTGCAGATTTGACATTTTGCAAGGATGTTTCTCTTGTTGAATAGTGATCCGTTAAGAACGGGTTTTACAGAAATCCATTCCCAAGATGATGGGGATGTTACAGGGTCGTTATAAATAACGAATTCTCATCTTTGAGCTATAAGACCTTCAGATTTGTAATTTGGCAGGCATGCTTCTTTTTATGAGTAGAGATCGGCCGAAAACGAATTCTGTAGAAATCGACTCCCAAGCAGAAGAGTGAGGTCGTGAGAGATTTCTACACGAAAAAAATTAATAGAAAAAATAAATTAGTTCTGCTTAATTACCTTTAAGACGTAGACATGAATTTCTCGAATATTTAAGATAACAAGAAACACACGCACAAGACACGTTTCATAATAAAAACTGGTAAATATTTTTTTCCTTTTATTTTCCTTCTTAAATTCGATGATAATTTTCCTTCGAATTTCATTCATTGGACGGGATTCTCTCAGCTCAAGCTATTTTTTTTTCTAAAACATTACACTTGCGGCGGTTACCACCAAAGAATCAATTTCCTGTAAGGGAACTAATGATCTCCCAACGGCCACGTACTTTCGCGTGGGATAGTACCCAAGGCAGGGCAATATCGACACTTAATTTCGAGGGCAAGTCAATCTTAGACTTCCCTTTAATCAAGCGGACAGAGAAGTGACTAGCGTAGTTCCCACGCCAATCTCCGGCTTCAAAGTCGACCACACGAGGGGTGGTCCACAAGGACCAATGGCCTACGTCCAAACAGAAATTATTCTGCTTCACCTGTCTCTTTTGAAGGCGTGGCATATTCTACCTTTAAAGAGACACTAAAAGGAGAAACCCACACCCTCCAAGAGACACTTTTAGACTCTCCCAAACTAACTATCCGACTGACTCTCAGACCCGCTTCAAGATTTGCTTGTAAGCTCTAGCACCCACTATGACCTCTGAAGGCTTCAGATAACTAGAATCACGAGCGTCTTACGCAGCCTTCACGTAAGGGATGACGATAACTTCCCGATACGACCGGTAACATCCTCCTACCGCCACGAGACTCCGGAGGGTTGGAGAAAACTAATTAAATCCGTGGAATGATAAAAAAAGAGCTAATTTTTAGAAGGAAATGAATTTAGTTACCTTTTGCCTACAAAGCAATGTGAAGCTGTGATAACGTGCCTTTCATCGATGACAGTTCCACCGCAAAGCTGTTTCTTATTGTTCCCGTTAAATATTGCAACCTGTAAGAAAGTAAGTAAATACAATCAATATTTTGTTTCAAAATAATATTAATCTATATATATATATATCTCTTTATCACAATCCCAGCGTACCCACTGGCGTGAGTGAATATTAAAGTCGCACTGTCCTAGCAACACGAGGGCTTTTGGCGACGGTCCGCGTAATTTTGAACCATGGTCAAGTGACGCGGACGACACCTGAGCTGGCACCCCCTCTCCTAACTACCACACCAACGGAAGGACGTTTGAGCTCTCAACAGATTTTACGTGCATCGCTCCCCTACACGGCGGGTCTTTATTGGTACTGGGATCGAACTCATGACACGCTAGCCATGATCCGATGCCTAGACCACTTGGCTACCGCGGCCACTGGCAGGGACGTCTTAAGACAGGCCTCGCCCTCAATGGAGGCCTTGTTTCATTTTAGATTCTGTCTTAATAAGATCATGATTCGGATATTTTTGGTCAAATATTATTCCCGTACATATTCTCCAAAAAACAGAATTTCAAACTGCATGTAAATTGGCAAAAACGGCAAGACTGTATGTGATGACCGTTGTCCGTGTCTTAGTCTAGGCCTAATACTATAAACAATCATTCAACTTATTTAGTCGAAATGCTGCCATCGGTCTAGCCAGTTTGTAACTAGGTTTGTGAGATTGGCAGTCGTTCACATTTATATGTTTCAAATTACTGTTTGTACGAGTATTTGACAATGCTGTTACATACAGTTTACTTTTAAAGATCACAGGTACAGCCTACTTTTTCATAAGGGCCCAGGGCCTCAAAAATCTTAAGACGTCCCTGCCAACTGGTGTTTGAACGTAAAATTGTTGATATAATTTTTTAACAGAAACATTCAACAATATGAAATTAATAACAAGTGTATACTCGTTTCATGATGAACATATTTTGTGGTGGATTGTCTTTCAAACATAGGGGAAGTCCACCCATTTGACAGGCAACTTCTTTAGGAGTAAATATTAATTTATTCTGGAATTATATTATACGTAACAACAGATCCATCTAATAGAAGAATTAATTAACACACTTCGTATAAATCCATAATAACTGAGACTATATATAAAAGTTCGCACAGCAATGGAAATACGGCGTAAAGCTAATTAAACGCTCAATTTCTGTCAAGTTTTGATTCTCTTGTTTCTTCTTAGCATCGTCTTCAAGTAAGAATCTTATAGAACTTTCTAGAGTTTTGTAGCCAAATATTCTCCCTAAGACTTCTGGTTTTTATAGAGCCTGCTATTTTATCGTTAAAAGGGCTTAAATCATGTGACGTCATAGTCACATGATAATGATAACAACGTGTTTTTAGCCAATCAGTTCAAAAACTCATGTGACGCCATAGTCACACAATAAAAACAGTCCTCCAGCTAATCAGTTCATACGCTTCGTTGTTGCCAGCTTTTAATCTTTTTCATAAACTTTCTCTCAAAAAAATACAAGTTTGTTTACAACAATAATGCACATAAGTGACAAAATGCATTTTATTTAAAAATACATGTATAAAATATTTTTTTTTAATTTTAAATTCTTTTGAAGAAATTTATTTTTTTGTAACATTTGAACATTTTTACTCAATTACAAAATTCGAAATTTTACCCAAGTTTTACAAATAGAACAACAAGTACAATTAGTTTGATGTCTGTTTTGAATTCAATGGAGAACACGTGTTTGTCTTTATCATGTGACCCTCATGAATTGAGCGCCTTAAGCGGCGACATTTGGCGACCTAATGTTATTTTCCATTATTGAAAAAGTAATCACTCTTGGTCTACAAACGATATTTTCCGTCATAATACTATTTCGGCAGAAAAGCAGCAGAGAGTCCAAAATTTCGTACCATTATGGCAGGTGATTAAATCTACCTTGGATTTTTTTTCAAACACACTTGGGCGCATTTCGAGAGGTTAGACACAGAATATCCAGTTAGTTAGTGATGAATATTTGGCTAATGTTGAATGTTTTGGTCGGAAAATTATATCAATATTTATGGTTTGGTAAGTTGGTGGGACATCAATAATATACCGAAGGTAAAATACTGTAATTCATTGTGAATTACATGCACATGGAATGCATGAAGAAATACAAAGCGCTTAGAAAGAAGGATGAAAAATACTTAACATCCACGGCCATTTTTGAGAAGTAGGTACCCCTCCCACAGCATATTGTATAGAAAAAACTCCCGATAGATCTACTGGAGGAAAACTTGAATTGTCCTCAGCCGCTTTTCGAGGTTCAATATCTATTGGTGGATCAGTGACAGCAAGAGGATTTGGGGGAATGATTAGCCCAGGAACTAGCCTTCTTATGCCGCAACCTATGAAAAAGGCATCAAATTTTAATCAGTTGAGCAGGCAATCAGAAATACTAATTAATTTAAAATGGTTTTAGAATAATTTCGCATTAGTGTGTAAAATGGTTGAAACAAGAAATATTTTGTGTAAAAAAATTAAGATTATGATAAATGATACTTACGTATTTTCCGTCGAAGGTTTTAGAGCAGTGCAATGCTTCTCAAATTTTTAATATTTGCGACCCAATATTCAATCATAATTTTCATTGCGCCCCCCCCCTTTTCATACAATAACAATCATTATATTCAATAGTACTTTACAATAATGCTAAAGCTACAATACAACTTTTTTCTCTTTAGTTACCACCGGCGTATATAAAGGTGTCGCTCAGCCAAAGCGTTCATTTCCTCGGACATATATATACGTCTTTTCGAAGTACTATCTTTCCTGTGCATTGCATTCATAAAATTATTCCGAAGACTTTGGAATGCAATAAAAAGACATTGGCAGTGTTTGGGAAGGATTTACTTATTTCAGGGGATTTGCTTATGTGTGTTTATTCCTTTTCTTCCTACCCCCTATACGTCACATAGGCGTGCCTACGGGGAAAACGATAGTATTGCGGTTAATCCCTTGGTGGTGGCAGCTCTTAACAACAGTTAAGGGATTAATTATAAACCGTACAAATTATCAAGATAAGTGTTAATTTTCATATATAATTTTATTTATGACAGGCCCATGGGGTCACTGGTATTAATTATACTTGTTCTTAACTTAGTATTGTTAAATTAATTGTAAAATACATTGGGCAGTACTGATACATTTATAAGTGTATCATATCAGTGTAAATGAGTATTTTATTTTTATTATGTCAAAATGTATTTTGTTTGTTTACTTTAAGGGATGACACAACCAATGTAATTAATCATTTTTAAAATAATCTTTTGTTTTCGACTTTTCAATATGCTCGCTTTCCCTCGTAGAGTTATTACGCCCCACAGTTTGAGAAACGCTGCATTAGTGTGTAAAATCGTTGAATCAAGAAATACAGTGTATAAAAAAAACAATATTACAATACACGGCACTTACGTATTATACCATCGAACTATTTCTTCAAAAACCTCGCCAAAGGCTGTCATCGTTATTGTTACCGTATTCGAACATGCTCTGGAATGGGTTTTACTATTAGCTGTCTATCGCGACATTTGGCGAGGTTTTTTCATTTGACTAAATTGGTCGATGGTATAATACGTATGGGACACAGGATTTTCTTTTTTAAAAACTTACACTACTCAGAGCCACCTGTAACTCGATTAAACAATAGCATTGGCACCAAACTTGGAAAAAGACTAATGACGACATAAAAAGTAAAATTCCGTTAAAAAAATCTAATTCCAAAAATTTCCGATGGGTGTATTTAAAGCTCTGTTGTAGCATACCAAACGAGAATCAGCATAAAACACGGGTATCTATGAAAAATACAAATTTATGCTTTTAAATGCTACAAGCGCACCAGTATTTTGAACTATAAAAACATGTATACAACTCCGAAGATGTATTGCTCAGCTGAAGAGAGCCAGCTCAAGTGAATATAAATATGAACCTCACATTCCTAGAACGCGAATTATTGATAAAGTTGTATATTACATCAATCATCCACAGCTTTTTGTTACCTAACAACCCGACAGAAGCTGGGTGAGGGGACTTTATCGCTCAATGCTTTGAATGGAATGTTTAAGAAGTTCGAAGAAACCGTGTCGTTACCTGACAGAGGACGTAAACCTGTATCAGAAAAAATGGTAACAGATGTTGCAACTGTAATCGTCGACAGATCGCAGGGAACCATTGTTGGAACACATATTGTAGATTGTGGGAAATATTTCTTGTCATTTGTTGCGTACAGCTGCAGGAAATGTTATGCAGATTATGCGGTGTAGTCTCTGTTGGCGGCGGTAATATTGAATGTGATCGAATTCCTTGGAAGTGAATAAAACTTAACATTTCATTCCTATTTTGTATGTGTTATTGCTCTTTTCTGTTTTTTAGCACTTTAGTTTGTACAGCGCCATAAACATCCTTGAGTATGTGAGTCAATTTTAACGTCGTACTATTCAGCTACTCGAGGGCTTTTGGCGTCGTACTTTTAGACCATGGTCAAGTGATGAGAATGACATTTGAGCTGGCACATCTCTCTCCTAATTTCCACACCGCACTAACGGGAGGACGTTCAAGTCTCGACGTAATAACATACATCGGCCTCCTCTGCACAGCGGTATTGGCACACGCTGGTCACGAGTCCGTTACCTTGCCACATAAACACCCCTATCGACGATTTTTGGAACTAATTTATTTTCACAGGATTCTGCTTTTCTTTATTAGTAACCCTACCGAGTTTGGCGCCATTACGGTTGTTAGATCGAGACCTAAAGGTGGCTTTGAGTAGTGTCAGTTTTTAAAAAAAAAGCACCCTGTTTATGTTAGATAGAAACGTATAAGTACTTAGAATGAAGACTTAAATGCTACCATCATAATATTTTAAATAAGAATCGATAAAGTATCCCATTCTTAAAATTATTTTCTAAAATAAATTCAAAATTGTTTTCGTATTTTTCTTAAATTATTTCTATTTAACGCCAATTCGGACAGAAACAATGACATGAAAACCTTCTTGTAAATATACATTGTATTGGCACTCGAATTATATTTAATGAATTTACTCACAGAGTTCTACGCCTTAAAGCCATGAATTTTTTGGCTCTTTTGTTGTTTTATTTCGTACTTCTGTTTTATTATTATTTCAACAAATCTTTAAGAAAATCAACAGTTTTCAACCCACTTTTATAATAGCAATTATGTTGGCGAAATTATTTAAAACCTCAATTATATCCTTTCTCCTTTCGATAAATTAAGAGGGTTGATGCGCTTTGTAATCAATGTTTAAAGTTCATTGGGGGCCGGTAAAATTAATGTCGATTCCTGAGTTTAAATATAGGTTCCACCAAAACAGAAGGCCACGGTAGCCTAGTGGCTATGGGCACAAACCCGTGGCTAATGTGTCATGAGTTCAAGTCCTACTGCCACTGAAAACACGCCTTTTACTGTCATATATTCCATATAGATTAAATTAAGAACGTAATGATGTGGTAATTTGTGATTTTCATATTTATTAATAAGAAAATATCAATTTTTCATTGCAATTGCAATGAATTCTTAAAATTTATTTAAACTTTATATTTTAAGGTTATAGTACAATTCTTTCAAATTAAACTTATTTATTCAGTTGAGATGAGTGTTTTTCGAAGTGTTAAGTTACTTTGTAAGGAAGTGTCATTTAAGTCCTAAGCATAAATTTGTAGGGAAACGTTAAATATTATTCAAATGAAATTTTAAAAAGTAACAGTTTGTACTTAATTAAACCAGTAAAAGAGCACAAATGCAAATGGGAAAATAAGAAGCAATACTGATTATACAACGGGAAAAATATAAAGAACACTATGTATAAAAATGTATATGAATACTTAAACATATTTAAAAATATTTAAATATTCGATATATTATTCAAAAAATTTGTATGTATCCATGTCAAGGTAGAAATAATCAAACAATAACGGGACAGTTGCATAAAATTATAAGCATTTCAATAATTATTTTAAAACATTTCTAATTTACGCATTTATATTAAATTTAATTGATGCTGCGCAAAAGAAACCTTTTTTTTAAAAAAAGTTATTTTATAAAAAATATTAAGACTTTTATAAAAAAAATTTAGTTGCGTGATGATGATTGTTGCATGTAATGCTTTGTTTCTTTATCTTTGTGTTTGAAATATTGATAAAAGAGATTTCTAGAATTCATTTTAAAGGTTGTAAGTTACAATATCGCCAATCTCTTTTGTGTTTGAATTTTACTAATTTTTAGCTGAATTCTTGTGGAAGCGGAAGTGTTATAATCCTTAATTTATACTGTTCGTCAAAAAGTGAAAAGAGAGTACATAGATAATTAAACAAGAAAACAGATCAGAATTATTGAATCACCTTTAGGGCTGATAGAACTGATCTTGTTTGCTCTGTTTTGCACTTCTACGTCTGGTGGTGGTACATCTTCTTTTCCGTTATCTTGCGGGCAGCAAACTTGTGGAACTTCCTTTCTCCATCCGCAAAGTTTCGGCTGTTTTCCTGCCCGGAATCCGGTCAAGGCTGCCGGACAAGATGTAATCTCGATGCAAAGGTCGCCAGAAGATGGACAAAGAATTCTTCTCTGGGTAGGAAAACGAACACTGCTCGCACTATACAAGTGAAATGAAGCAAGCACTGTAAGGAAAACAACAATATTTTGAAGATTAGAAGAAGCTGCTTCAATACCATTTGAAAAAGCGGTATATTTGGTTGCGTATTTTTCTTTAAATAATAGTTTGAGATAACTCGTATATCAAAGAAACACAAGTTAATTTTGGATTCTATACGAATAAATTTATTTAATGGATGCAAGGAGAAATTTTCTAGTTGTTCAGCGAACTAATGAAGGGTACTTACATCGAAAGGACACTTACATCAAATTGAAAATCACTTGCATATGTTATGCACTTAATACAGCTAGTATGGAATAATTTCGTCATTGACATTAATATGGGTAAACTCTATATTTCTTTGAAATAGTTGAAATCACAAAATTGTTTTTCGGAATATAACTAAACGGTTCTTCGAGAAATAACCAAGATTAAATTACATTTATGCTTAAAAAAATTTCAAAAAAAAAAACTCTTGAAATTTATTAAAGATAATTTATGGAAAGTAAAATAATAGTACATTAGGCTTTAACTCTCAGGTTAAGGTACCCGACTTTCGGAACCTTGATTTGGAAAAAGCATATAAATGAATGATTTTTTGATATTTAGTGTCCCCTTAATTAGAATATACTAATTAGAATACACATATAAAATTGTTTTAAGAATATTATCACAGTAAACAATTATTTAGATGCATTTTTTTGGCAAAAAATGGAGGAAGAATGATATTTTTAAAGGATTTTTCTTTTCAAAGTAATCCTGATAGTAATAATAATACTAATATTGTAACAAAAATAGCTCACTTCGGTTGCCATGGACACGATCTACTGCTCGAACTCATGCGCCCGGCTGCGGGCGACTTGCCAAAAATATATAACTTCTTTTGTTTTGTTTGTATTAACTTTAATTTTTGTGTCACGTGCTTATTTTTCATTAATTGTAATTCTTTCTTTCTCTCGTGCTTTTATGAATAACTGTACTTGTATTTATCAAAGTTTACTGTAATTATAGTTATGAAAGTTCTGGAACTTTCGATGGCAATATATAAGGTAAAGAAATATTCAGTTTGGAGAATAAAGTCTTGAGTTGTATCTAGCAAGAGTTGTTGTCATTTTATTTGAGTATCGAGTTACCATATTAATTTAATCTACGCGACAATATTTTTCCTATTGTAGCTGAAACTTCTGTACAGAACCTGAACTAGGATTTATGAAACATATAATTTAGAATTGGCTTTATTCATATTTTGATATATCAGAGTAGAAAAATTCTAACAAAAAACACCGGTTATTATTTCGATTAATAGTAACTCTGAAAACAATGTGAATTTTTCAAAAATCCTAATTCAACTCTGTACAAAACTCTTAGCTATACCGGTTGTTCATAATTAAACTGGAAATTTGGGAGGAGTCTGTAATAAAATCTAAACAGCGGAATCGCATGAAAATTGGGTAATAGCAGAATAAAATTATGGAAATTTTATCGAGCGAAAAAAAAACCTAATGAGTTTTAAAAAACACTCACAGGTGACGTATCATAGCTTTATTGAGAATATATATGCAAAATCTACAAAAGCTTACAAAACATGCTGGCCAACATTATCTGCTACCATCTGGAAGCTTAAAATTGCATGTTCGACTGTAGAAAGCAGCATGAACTGGGGAATGTTACGAACGTGGCGTTCTATATGGTTCCTTTAAGGTCGGATAGAGAAGCGATGGGATCTCGGTAGATCATGGCCTTGAGGAATATACCCACAGCCAAAAGTCACAAGGATTCAAGTCGGAGGATCTAGGAGGCCAGCTGTAGGAAAATGCAGGCTGATGTCTTCAACCAAAAGGTGGTGGAGTACTAGTTCGACACAACGGGCGATGTATGGAGGAGCACCATTCTGCATAAACACCGTGGTTGTATCATATCGCCTTGCATGCTTGCGGACATTGCATCAAATCCTAATCATGTTTGTTAGCCCTTGACCATTTAGTGGGCCTTTTCATAACCACTTCAAAGACCGAAATTTCCTTAAAGCTTCAGTAGAAGAATCTCCGTTTTGGTAAAACTATTTCAACAGTACAGTACGTTACTGGAGAGTCAGCGTCATCTTCCTTGACTTGGAAACGAGTATGACTGCGGTTCGCCTCTCGCATCTTTATAACCAGAGGGTTGTTGCGCGCGTGCAGGATTACTACGGATACGTCGCTCATCCGGTATAGTGGTTAGCAACACGCTGACTGCTGAGCCGTAGGGCCTGGGTTCGAATCCCGGAGAAGGCATGGATGTTTGTAAATGTATAGTGCCTTCGAGCTGCAAGTCCTCTTGTGAGGTTGGTGGAAGGGGAAGAGAGGTGGGAGACCCTGACCACTCCTAGGGTGTTCTCCCTCAAAATAGGGGTGGAACCGAGCCAAATCGTACTGTCACCTGCATAGTACTCAAGGCTACGGCCAACGACAGGCGTACATCTAGCCCCTTGCCATGATGAATTTCGTGGGCCTGGATCTGACTACGTCAGACAGGTGGCATTAGTAACAACAACAACAACGACATTTCCATATGCCAATAGCTTCATTGCACAACGCCATCTAGTTGTGGTTTTTAAAACTCATTGTTCTCTTTCCTCGATAAAACTCCCATCATTTCGTTCTGCCATTAGCCAATTTTCATGCAATTCCGCTGTATAATTTTTGCTACAGACTGCTCACAAATTTCAAGTTTATATAAGCTAAATATTATTATTATTATAAAAGACTTTTCGTAAAAGAAGAATGTTTTGAAAATATGTCATTGTTCCTTCTTTTTTTTGCCAAGATATTGCATTCAAATAACTTTTGATTGTAATAATATTCTTAGGAGAATTTTATATGTATATTCTAATTGGGGTGACTCTAAAAATTGTTCATTTATACTCTTTTTGACAATCACAGTTTCGAACTTAGACGGATATCTTAAATTTCTAACAAAAAGTATCTTTAAGTTTTTCTGACATAATGATTGTCAACAATGGCGTTTCTTATGTCCCATATAAATGCGCCCAAAACTTAAAGGAAACCTAATTTTACATTAGATTTTATGCTAAAATCCAAATAATGCATGGCTAGGTATTTCTGTACCAACTTTAATGTTTCTTCGTGGTCATAAATCTTGAACTGGTTTTATTAGATGCCTAACTCGGCCAGAGCAATAAAATTATGGGCGTTTCATCGAAGAAGTGCAACCTTTAACCCCCACTGTCCAGTTCACTGGAAACATCTCTACATCCCCTTTCTCCCTCAGGGAAGTTGTCTCGTGTCCCCGTGTCCTTGAACTAATTTTCATTCATTTGTAATGTTGATCAGTCGTACTGATAACTTCGTTTCTTGTAGTTAAAACATGTCAAAACGTAAGTGCTTGAGTATCAAAGAAAACATTTAATTCTTCAGGAAGTGGATAAAGGTTTCAAGAAACTTTTCTTTCATTTTTTTTATGGGTAAGATATATCAAATTAATGAAAAAAAGTGTAAATAATACAAAAAGGGGTAAATAATTATTTCTAATATATAGTGTCTATGAAATAAAAAATTTTTATGTAATTTATAAAGAAAATTGAAAGATGATCCTCTATATCAGTGATTCCCAAAGTGGTCTATGACGATCTGTAAGGGGTCCACATCAGCGGAAAAATAGTTTGGGGGTCCCTGAGGTGTAAATGGGGGTCTACGACAGTGGCTCTCATTAAACCAGACCGTGACTTTAATTTTAAAAGGAAATTTAGTCAAGTGGAAAATAGACTTACCTATTTAACAGATTTATTTCCTAAATTGAATGAGGTTAATTATTATTTACAACTCGACAGCATAAATTTTTTTAAAACAAGGATCTACATTTCAGGCTTTTTTGCCAGAATTAAGCTAAAGAAGTATAATAATGGATGTCACAAATTTCCCCAGTTTCTCAATTGCCCCAGACAATCTACTAAGAAAAAGACGTTTTAACCTATGTTCATCATTTAAATGCTCTTTTTTTGATTTTGGAACTAGATTTGAGATCATTTTGACTATCGTTATAACACAGTAAGCAATGAACTCATATGGTCCAATTGAAAAAAAAATTGCCATATTACAAGAGGAACTGATCAGGAAAGGTAGTAGTGGAGATCTTAAAGTAAAGTTTAGAAACGGGTGTCAGAACAGTTTTGGCTTTAAAAAGACATACTTGTTATTTATCTCGAATTATGGAGCGTTGTGAAAAAGTTTTTAATTGTTTTTCTGTTTGAGAAGGAGTTACAATGCACTTGCCAATTTCCAAAACTAAAAAAAAGAAGAAGAAAAGACTGGACACAGAATTAACTGAGGAGTACTTAGGCTTTAACCTGACAAGAGATTATGTCAAATGTTGAAAATTTTTTATTGCATTCCCAGATTCATTCCTCCCCCTAAATTATTTGTTTGTTGCTCAGTTATTTAAATATTAATTAAATTGTAATTTAATTAATTAACATGAGTTTTCTTAAGTTTTAAACACTATACTTCACTGCAGTTAAAAAATTTTAAGGAAGTAGCTCTATACCTACTGTCAAAAACTAATTTAAATTGATGAATTTAATATTAGGTAAGTAGGGGTCTACCCCGAACCGAAAAACCTGTCAAGGGGTCTATGAGGCAAAAAAGTTTGGGAACCTTTGCTCTATGTAACGAAATTTCCTTATAACGAACTTTTTCCCCCAGGATTTAGCGACATTGTACTATAGAGGTCCGAATATATATATATATATATATATCGTATTAAAAATATATTTTAACAAACTTAATTTTCATAAAAGATCTTTTCTGCTACATTTTTCTATTATATATGCTACATTTTTTGACAACTAAATGGAATGCTCGAGCTTTATTTGACAGAACATAGATAAGAACAGATGCACTTTGACCTTTCCTAATTTGTGGCACCCCCTCCTCCTTTCCAAACTAGCCTTAAGTATTTTCGCTATTATTTATAACTTCTATATCTTTCTATAAACATTGACAGAGCAAACTCATTCTAATATCTATAATATCACTTAAATATGATAGTTTCAAGTTCTTAGTTACTTTGCTATATAGAGCACAATAACCGATACTCCAGAAAAGGTAATTCTTCGTAAAGTTTGATTGTTTTTAGTAATCAAGTAACTTGTTTATTCATATTTAAAATAAAATCCGTGTTTGTGTTCATACAAGTTTTTAAAAAATAAAATGGGCAACATCACGCTTAACAACAATTGTAACGGGTCTATTCGCGTACCTTTCACTAATCCTCTTGGGGAAATTCTATTAAATTAAATATTGTTCACATTTGAAAACTTTCTCCAGAAGAAGAAGACGTGATCTATGTAAATTATGTCGTATATTTAAGCATTAACTTTTAGGTTCAGAGAGAGAGAGAGGTTAGGAGTTATATGATAGAAGTTTGAGATTAACGCGTAAAGTAATTGAAAGTTAGACGAGAGAAACTCGTTCATTGATTAATTCATTAATATATAAATTTGATAACTGACAGTTGGTCAGTAAGATATTAGAATTAGATTCAAATCGACTTGAGGTCGATTATTTGAGATTGGAAATTACGATTATTTCCAAATGTACATGACTTTTTATAATTCAAGATTAAATATCTCATCTTCCCCGCTTTGGCTCCAATACATTATATTCGTGCATTTCCTTCCTTGGGTTTTGTTAGGTTTATAAAAGGATAAATAAATAATATTTGTTTTAATTATGGCTCTGGTGTTCATTCTCTCTCCCAATCATTAAGAGATTCTAAATGAATCTATTACACAGTCGATGAATTAAAAGAATATTAGAAGAATATCTTTTGAATTATATACTTCTTTAATAATTTACTGTATGCTTTTCAGTATTTTGTTCCTCAGATTTATTTCGGTGGAGTTAGACTATTAGTAAACAGTTCATAAGAAGAAAATGGTGAGGAGAGTTGTAATCCAGTCGGGAGAAGGTCAAATGTTTTTAAGAATGGGGGACATTTTTTTTTTTCAAAGTTGATAAGTTATCTGTTGACCATAGGGTTGCATAACTTGAAAATGATGCAATTTTCAGGTATTTTTTTTCCAAGACATTCACTTTAAAGTTTCACAATTTTTATATGTTTTCAACTTCTGCGCTTCTTAATTCCTCCGACTAGTGATGAGCAAATTTGTGTAGAGATGGGCAAAAAGTAGAAACATTTGATTTTTACGAATCAATATAGTTTATTATAAAACATAATAAAGACAAACAAAAAATGTCCAGAAAAACACTAAAGTGGTAAAAGATTTTATGGTATTTTTTTTCCCTTTCACAGTTTTTTCAAATTTTATTGAGGGAAAAAATGACTGATTTAGTTTCAGTACGTTGAGAATTTCATTTTTTTCTCAATATAAAAAGAAATAAATAGGCATATTACTGTTAGTTTATTTCAATACTTTATATTTAATGCATAATTTTTTAACAACAAAATCAAATATTGCTAATTTTTCATTAAATTTTTGTAAAGTTGTTTTTAATCATTTATTTACTATTTTATTCATTTTTAATAAATCCATCATGTGACATACTTGTAATTTTACAAATAAAAGATTTCAATCATTAAAATGTTTTTAAAGGTATGAACCATTACAAATTCATTTTAGGAGGTAAGTGTTTCTGGACGTTATACATATAGCTTTAACAAATCATACAAAACATAATTTAAAATTTTTCCTTGTTGCATTTAAATTCAAATTACTGTTGCATTCGATAAAATATAATTAATGATTAATTTAAATGACGTATGATGTTTGAATTTTTGGCACTGCATCAAATTTGAAAAAATAAAATAAATCTGACTTGGTTTTTTTACAAACGGCATTTGATTTTTATGTCATCAGCATGTTATTTTTTATAAAGCATGTTTTTTTTATTTTTACTCTCCTGAAATGTACCATAATTTTAATAACTATAATGTTGTATAGTTAGAATAATTATAATCAATTTAAAAACATTCGCAATCTGTATTTTAAGGAATAGGATGCAAAATAATTTGGTGGATTTAATTAACTTTTGTCTTGAACAAAACGGTCTAATAAATAAATAAATAAAATTGAATTTTTTTTCTCATTAGTATTCAGAAAACTGACTTCAAAGTATCCTTCCTATAATACCTTTTCCTTAATTTATTCCATTTTTCGTTTACTCATTTGTATTTTTTCCCTTAATTTTCTCACCAAAATACATTTTTCAGTTTAACTTTAAGATAATGCGAAAATTCCACATTGAGGAACCTTGAATCTAAAAGCACATTTTTGAAAAATATTAGCTCCTTAATAATAGCATTAACAAAAACAATAATATTGAAATTTTTTTATTATTTTCACCGTTTCAATTCTATATTTAAATCATCACTAAATCGAACTTTGTTGATGTATTATTAGAAGCTTTCTTATATTGCATTTCATTCCTTTACTTGAATGATGAAGCTTAAAAACTTTTTACTTAAATATAAGTTAAAATTTTGTAATATAAAATACTTCTTTCGCTTATCGAATCTTAATTGAAACTACGCAAGAACCAATGCTTTGCATATTGCATTTGAATTATATTATGCCCCTACGAGTAAATAAGCAGCTATCGAATTGTATATGTGTTGGGGAAAAACATACAAAACTAAACAAAATAATAAAAAAAACCAATTACTTACGTATTAGTTTTAGAATGAATAAATACATCTCTTAAGAGAGAGAGAGAGAGAGATTTTCTCAGTAGGCCAAATGACGGATTTCCATTGAAAAGAACTGGATGAATCAAAGCATAGATTTTATATGACGTCCAATTGTCCACTCTGGGTTTCTACATTACGCCTTCAGCCGCAACCACATTTGACAACTGCCATTCCATGCATGTATATACTTTCTTCTTTTTTGTGCTCACAAAACAATTTTCCCTTCTTTCATGATCTTTTTCCCTCCTCGAGCTGGGTCAACAAGCAAGAGTGTTTAAACTGGAAAAAAAAAAAGAACCAGTCTTTCGCAAGGTTATGTGGCGAAAGTGAATGCCATGTCAAAGGTAAGACAAGGTTCTAAGGATTCGAGTTCGGGGAATAACGGCCTAAGTCAGATCCGCTCTCTGTGTGTTATCGAAATTGCGCACTCACTACTAACATAATACAAAAACAGGATGGATACAGATTCGTCTTGTAATCTTGGCTTACACTAAAACCGCACTTAGTAATAACTAAGGTATTGTGTTCATTGCTTAAAAAATGCCCCAATTTGAATAAATTTGTTTTAAAATTCCAATTGCATGCATTGTCGTTTTCGAAATCATGTGCATTACAACCAAAATTGCTTTTTTGAGATCATTATTTTGTTTTTATTGTCGATTGACACAAATTAAAATTTTACTTTAGGTTTGCATTTAAAATAAAAATAATACACTGTAGGTTATCTATCATTTCATCTCTTTTCGAAAGACGACTCACTCACTCATTGCGAAATCTCCGGAACTATCTGACTTAGGACTTAAAAATTAGTGAGCATGTTTCTTTTGTTGATTAAACTTCCGCTAAAAACGCGTTTTACGTTAGTCGACTCCCAAGGGAGTGATTGCGAGGTGTTAAGTTAAATGTCCCTGTTTTGGAATTATTAGACATACATATTTGAAAGTTGACATATTTCTTTCTTTGAGTAGTGATCCGCGAAGAATAGTTTTGTGGAAATTGACTCCCAAGTGGGGTTACGGGGGTTTGTAAAGGGGGAAAGAATTCCGTTTTTGTCTCTCAGACCTACAATCTTTCTTTTGTTGAGTAATGATCCACAAAGAACGTGTTTATCGGAAATCGACTTCTAAAAGGGATTTCCAAGGGTTAACGGGGGGGGGGGGTATAGATAAAAATTCTTGTTTCTGAACTATTATAACTACAGACTAGATACTGGTAAGCCTGTTTTCTTTTGTCGAGTAGAAATCCGCTTTGAATGTATTTAGCGGAAATCGACTTCCCTAGGGGTCCAGATACGTCTTAGACAATAATAAATCTCGTGTTTTAGCTATTGGACATATAAACGTGAAATTTGGCAGGGCGTTTCTTTTGTTGAAAAGAGATACATTAATAATGGGTTTTACGGCGATCGACTCCCAAGCCGGGAAATACAAAAAAAAAAAAAAAAAAAAAAAAAAATCCCACTTATATATATATATTTACTATAACACCTACAGACTTGAAATGTGGCTAGCAGGTTTCTTTTGCTGAGTAGAGATCTGCTAAAAAATAGATTTTACGGAAATAGACTTCGAAGGGAGAATTTCGAGAGCGTATAAAGTAAATGCACTTCCGTTTTAGAAATCTAAGTCATTTCATTTTTAAATCAAGAGCCGATAGCTATGATAACGTTTTTCAATACAATCCAAAGCTTAATACTAGAACTTGGATATCAACAACTTAAAAGCAATGTATAGTAACACAGCATCACAAAAATGAAAGGCCTAGTGCGTGGAATATGATTATAAGAATTATAGCTCATATTAAGATTTTATTAAATTGAAATTAAAACTACACCCGCAAAATGCTCATAAAAAATTAATTCTTTGATTTTTAAATTTCTTTTTTAAAATTTTGTTTTAATTCTTCCTCACACATGCTGTTAGTTAAGTTTTATTATAATTAGAGGAAATTCAACCGGAAAGAAGTTTTGAATTCTCATTCATCATTTGGGGTTTGGATGGAAGAATCACGAAGAAATTTATTTCTCACTGTATCCGTAATGGACGAAGTTGTTCCTTCCTATCTCCCTATTATGTTTAAATCCGAATAGCGTTTGTACTAGTTGGCAAAAACAAATTCTTCTTGAAGGTGAATACTTCAAATAAAACTCAAAATCTAATCAGAAAGTATAACGTTTTTAACATCCTTTTATAAGCTTCACTTGTATGTAACAGAATCTTTGATCTCAATATTTTTATCCACTTTAAAAGGTCAGATTAATTCAAAATTTTGCTCACTTGTCCAGGACCGATGGCAATACAATAATTTAATAATTTTGTTCCATTGTCCTGATCAAGTTCATCAGGATTAACGATTTCCCATTTTCAGATCCCATCCCGCATCTGAAGACTCATTTAAGATCCTACTTCCATATTTGGCGACTAAAAGATTAAGTTACAACTTAGTTCGATTAATTATAAAAGGGTGTCTTTTAGTTTTTTTAAAACTATAATTTATTTTAACGAAAGGCCACTTTCAACCGGGTACTCTTTTGATATATCTTTAAGTTTTCAAAAATGTTGGTAATATACTTTAAATAAATAGAAGTCTTTAGTTCTCTCTCTCTCTCTTAGTTATTGCTGAGATTTTTGTTTTCTATTCTTATTAGTTCAATAGAGTTTCGAATTTTCCAATTCTTTAAACTTAAAATTAATTCAAGAAATAATTTATTATGCAGTTTTATATACACGTTATGTTAAAATGAATGTTAAAATTATTCATTATACAGTAAAAATAATCTCACATCCACTCATGGTTTTAAAAATGACGCAACTAGTTTCTTTTTTAATACTGCTTCTGAACAATTTTTTTTTTCATATTTCTCTCCTAGTTATAATAAAGTTTATTCATTAAAAATTGAGCCTGAGATCAAGATGTTCAAAACTCAGTCTACTTTTGTTCCGAAATAAATCTTTTACTATAGGGGGGAAAACTCATCATTTGCCTTTTACACAGGACTAAAAATTATTCAAAATATATATAATACTCCGTTCTTTGCACGGGCGAATTGAAAAATTAAGCAATACAGAATGAAGGATAAATAAGTTTTTAATGAGTTACGTGAATTGCGTGAATTTACGTGAATTGCACAAATTAAACAAAAAAAAAGGCTTTTTGCATATCTCAGCTGAAAAAAACTTATTTGTTAAATTTAAAGTCTGAAGGTCTAATACTGGTAAAAAGGATTTTTTTTTATTTATAACGCCCCGTAACTCTCTTGTGAGTCGATTTTTGAAAACACCTTCCTTATATATATATATATATATATATATATATATATATATAGCTGATCTCTGCTCAGCAAAAGTAACACATTGTTACAAATTTTGTGTAATTAATGCAAAAAAGTAAATAATTTATATCCGGATGTGTAATACGTTAATATTACTTTCTGTTGTATTTATTTTATGTTAAAATTATAATATTCGCAAACAACGCCGTTCCTTACATTATAAAGACGATTCTCAATGGAAATGTTGGCGATAGAGCCAAGTTGGCATCATTTTTGGCTACCCTGTTGGCCACTTGGCGATTGATGGAACGGTGTAGAAGTTGATATGCTGTAGCGTCACCTGGTGGAGTTGCAACAAAGAGGATAGCACGAAAACCATCCCCACAATAAATGCATATACATGCCAATTTTCATAATGATCGGTGTTGGAGTGAAGCGATTTCATATATACAAACATCCATTTACATATATATAGATATAGTAAGAAAAACGATAAATAACCTTTTCTTTTGAAAAATATTCCTCTTCTTGACAGTGTTTTTATTACTATTCAGTTATTTGAATAGAGAGATCTCTTTGACTTAAACTTGAATTTATCCAGAGCATGAACTTGAAGAGGTGATAGGTCATTGATTGCAACTGCATTTTGCAAACGGGATCTATAGCACGACCGCATCTTTTCCCGCAGGTGAGATTTCTTCATTGATGCCCTTCTGGGGTTCCTGAATACAGCCTTGGTAATGACGCATTACATATTAACTTCGTAAGCAAGCTGCAAATTTTAAGTTTGCGATAGTTTTAAAAACCGTGTGAAAAAAAAAATTATATGCTTTAAACTTTAGGTTTTTTTCTTAAAGGAAAAAAATTATCTCAAAATTTCTACAGAAGTAGCAGTGCAATAGTAAAAATGATTAAAATGTCCTAAAATAGTTATTTTTTTTAGACTTAAGCAATATTGTCAAGAATTAAAACAAAAACAAAAAAAAGAGGAAAAAATAAGTACGTAATATCGGTATTTTTTGTAAAATTTTTGGAATGGAGTTGGAAATGTTATACAAATATAGACTATCACTGTTTAGAATATGAGTGTCTAAACTATCCCCGTTTGTGAGAACCACATTGCAACAACAAACAATTTTCTGGGCCACACATGCAATATTTTTTCAACAAATTTAAATAAAAATTAACTCTGCGTAGCTTTATTAAAATGAACTAACTTCTTGTTATTATAATTTTTTTTTAAATTTCTATTAGATATGTATAGGTACACATATTTATTTTAAATTTGTGAAAGTTTCGTTTCATTTAGTTTGGATTTCATGAAGATGGAAAAAAATTCAAATTAATGAGATTGATGAATTTGCTTTTTGTTGAACAAGCAAATCGATATCGGGTTCAATAGATGAGGTTGTAATTATTAATGCATTTTCAAGATATTTGTCAGTTATTTTTGTCCTATTTTTGGTTTTTTATATGCTTCATTCTTGAAAATAATTGTTCAGGAATATAGGTACTACCAAAAGCTGAAGACATTAATAAAACATGATTGTGAAAATTAGGACATCTATCGCGCGGGGTGGGTAATCTTTATAAAACTCCAGTAAAGAAACATTCTCAAATGTTTCTTTCAGTTGAATGTCACTTTGCAGTTCAATGCATTCCATTTGAAAATTTGAAGGTAATTTATTTATTTCTATAGAAAATGGGGCATACAAATATTGTAATTCTTCAAAAAATTCGCCGTCCAGTGGATACACCTATAATTCGAAACTTAAATTCTCATGGCATGCTAAGATATGATTTTATTTAAATTTATGCTTCAAGATAAATGTCAACAAATCGGTTATATATGAAAAATATTGCAAACATTTATTTCTTTAGTAAAACTATGTAAGTTTAATATTTTCATCATTTGCGTTTGGGCCGCATTTAAGAGAAGCATGGCTGAACAGATCTGAATCTGTTGTATGATAAGAAAATAATATAGCTCTAAAATATGTGAAAATATGTTAGGCTTATTCAGACTCACCCCCTCCCACTAAGGAATGCGACAACATCCTGTCAACAAGAAACAAGGGGAATACACACAAATTGCATGTGTCTTAGGGACCATCTTAAAACCCGATCAGCATCTAAGCCTTCCAGCCTCCAAGCCACCCATCAATATTTAAGGAAGAATATATATATTACTTATAATACTATCTGGTTATACTTTATGCTTTGTTTATTTAGAATTATAACTAATTAATATACACTGGTGTGCAAAAATTAAAGACGAGACGGTTTTTTCAATATAACTTTGTACAAAAGCATTCCAAATCAACACATTTAATACCGTAAGATCCCCAATACGTAAGGACATGAGTAATATAAGCAACACTTACTAAAAGAGAAATCAGAGGGATAAAAGAAGCTTTATTGAAAAAGTAGCATGGAGCGCAATGCGACTGAAGGCGAACATCCCTGTGATGGGTGTCCAGCAAGAATATCCGGTCTTTAGTAGGGATATGATCTCCCTGACTGCTAGGCAGTTTCACAGCGTCTGCCCATGCTGAGAATGAGGGTGTCAATGAGTTGTTGAGGCATTGCTGCCATTCGTCTTGCAGCGCCAATCGAAGCTCCGGAATCGTTATGGTGGTAAGGTACGAGCTGCCAAGCGTCTGCCTAGAAAATCCATACATGCTCGATGGGATTGAGATCCGGAGATCATGCCGGCCAATCCATACGTTCAATATCCTCACTCTCTAAGAGCTGTTCGGCAGCTACTGTGCGATGACATGGTGCATTGTCGTCCATGAAAAGAACTGCGGACCCATAGCGCCTCTAAAAAGACGCACATATGGAAGAAGAATCTCTTTACAATAACGGTCCGTTGACTGAACCTGCGTCGAAGATGTGAAGGTCTGTACGACTACAAGCATGATGCATCCCAAACGAGAACACCGCCAACGAGAACACACTCCATACCTGTCCCTTTCAATGATGTTCGAGGATGATTGCGGCTTCCCGCTCTCTCCAGATGAGTATGCGATGAGAATCGCTACTCAGACTGAATCTGCTCTCATCTGTAAAGAGTACTCGTCCCATTCATTGTCTCTCCAATTCGGTATTCCCGCACCACAGAGAACGCCTTCTCCGATGGGCAGGCGTTAGAGGTACACACCGTACAGGCGTCGTGCAAACAGACACCACCGTGCAGTCTTCTGGCCACGGTAAACGTGATATCGGTCGTCCAGTCGCCTGTGTCGTGTGTCTAGCGATTTCTCCCGCTGTCTGCCGCCTGTTTCTTCTGGCCTGTAAGGCAATGTACCGGTCATCTGCGGGTGTGGTTCCTCATGGACGACCACTACTGAACCCCCGGATAGCTGTTCCTGTAGTTTGAAATTGTCTCCAAAGTCGTGAAACGATGCTGTGAGCAATTCCGAACTCTGCAGCCACACTTGTCACACTGCGACCTTCCTCCAACTTCCCAATGATTCGACCTCGGGTAAAAGCATCCAGATGTCGTCTAACAGATTGATTATTCGCCATTTCTCGCTGAGGCAGCAACTCGGTGTGATTTTAACTGCTATACGGTGTGCAATCTCTTTGCCAGAAATACTAATCTTACACCGACAACATGCTTTACTACTCAGACATTCCCCATTACGTCTACCTGCATATCTGCGCATGTGCTACCGTACATCACCTCACTTAATCTCCTGATTGGTCTTTTTGTCCGCTCTGCCTCTTCGTTCAGCTGATATGCTAATTTTTCGACTTCGTCCTTAATTTTTGC
>BMAO01038542.1:0-41893 GCA_019973975.1 Trichonephila clavata
ACTGTTTTATTTCATAACTCAATACAAATACTCATACTAATTTAATCTGCAGAAAATATATATTGCTACAGGTACTCAGTTACTCTCTTCTATAAACTTGCAAATTTTCTGCCTGTAAATTAATGTTTACATAGAAATTTTTAATAATTTACTGTGAATATTTAAAAAAAATTTTTCTTATTGCAATTTATTAAAATTCCCTTCAGTTTGATTGTTAGAGGAATATCTAAAATTTTAATTTTAGAATTTCTTTGTCTTTTGGTTGAACTGTTTGGCAATGATAGTAGTTTTATGCATAAAAAATTTACAAATTTAATGAAAACTTATTTAGAATATTTTTTGATATTTGTATGTTTGAAAAGTTACATCGTTTACATACCTTACAAAAGATAGTATCATTTTTTAAGAACTGTTATTCAACTCTTTTTTTAAAAAAATAATATTGCGCAGATATAATGCTTGACATGGATTTTTTTTCGTCAAAGTTAATGTAAATTACATACTGTTCCATAACGTACATTAACACTTTTGTGTAATTTTTTCACTTTTTCTTTTATATTGGCTTATATTTAAGATATTAAGATTGTACAATGCTCGAAGAACTGTTGTATATCAGTTGATTTTTTTTCAATGATATTCTACAGCTATATGAAAAAGTAAGATATCGTGTACATAAAATAAAAAATTCTCAAAAATGAAAAAAAAAAAACTTTTTTCCCCTTCTTTTTGTGATCTGAAGTAAATTTCAAATGCTTTACGATATGAGTAGGGTATTCCAGAATAATATATTTCTCAAAAAGTGAGAATAATTTTAACACAAATGTGTGTATTTCCGTAATCAAATGTTCAGTGAATAATCTGGTTACGATAAATTTGAATTTTTAAATCTTTGCATGATAAGACATAAACAGTATTATATTCAGAATATGATGAATTGTGCAAATATAAATCACATCCCAAATGTTGTACAAAAAAGTAAATGAAATTTTCAACAAAGAATAGTTCTACAAAATTAAGACAAAAAATTTCATATTAACCAGCCTTTCTATCATTTACACATGTTGTAAGCATTAATTTACAATCAACTTTTGTTTCCTTGTTTATTATGAAAGCAAATCTTTCTGTTTCTGAAAGCTAGTTTTTCTGTAGTATCATTTGGATCAAGAAAATATTATTGCATTTATTTTTATTATTTTTTATAAAGAAAAATTCAGAAAATTTATAAAGTAAAGTGAATTCTAGACCGGGGATTGGTATACTTTCAAGAAAGAATCACTCAGTGAAACAAGAAATCGAAAGTATCAGACACCTACTTGATATGAGCTTCCGGGGAAAAGGTCCCCCATCCCAGCAACAGTCGCGTTAAGACCTTCATGCTCCAATTAATATTTTTATATTATTTAAATAAAGTTTTACACAACAGGCATTAACATTTAGCATTCCTTCAAAAATGAAGAAATATTGTATATATTATTTATTTATTTTTATTTCTATAGCTCGATGCAAGTGCGATCAATGTCAAAATATCAATGCTAGGAATTAAACTTTGAAGTTACGTGAAAAAAAACTTCAATACCAGTTCTAACTTAAGTACTACTTTTTGAAATTTCATGTTTACACTAATAATTAAGCTTTATAAAACTGTTCTTGCACAGAAAAGTGTGTTTTTGGAAGATGTATTCAATCAAAGAAAGCAAGTATTGACGCATATTAATCAACATAACAGTGCTATAAAAGTACATTGAAATATATATATAAATATAGACGAAAATCTTAAAATTAGCTAATGTAACACGGAAAATTTACAAAATAAAAATTTTTTTAAATTAGATTTCATTAAGCCGGCCATTATTTTCATTGCCTCATTTGTAAAGGAAAGCAAATAATAAATGTATGTTTTGATTTTATTTTAATATGATAAAAATGTTTGTACATTTTTTAAGTCTCAAGGGAAAATACAAAATAAATCAAAAATAAAGTCAGAGTTACCGTTTGCAGTTTTAAAGGAATGAAGTAAAATTGAAGACATTACTGATTTAAAATTGCGCCAACTCTCTCTCTCTGAAAAAAAGGGATTTTCTGAAGACAGTGGCGTAGCTAGGTATTTAAAAACCCTAGTGCAAGAAAAAAAAATGAGGGCTCTATCTTGGTTGAATTCTATCAAGTAATAAAGTAAAAATATGAGAATATTTTAAATATATACAAAGCTACAATTTTTATATATACTTACTGTCTTCTCTTTCTTGGCGTTGTTTGCGCTTAAACGAACCCCACTTTGTTTGTTTCTTTTTTTAATAATCTATAATTTTAGTTTTAAATTTATCTAATGCGATTTGTATGTGCTCGAATATTTATTGACGTTAAAAGGAAGTAGAAACGTAATGCTACGCTATTAAACCTTGTTGGAGAATCCCTAACTATTAATTTATTCGGGAGGACCAAACTCACATCTAGCAGAGGGGGAAGAGGTACAAAATGGTTCATGGAGATAGACAGGAAATGATACAAAAATATGCATAAACAAGAAAATTTAATACAACATTTTTTTATTATTTAAAATAAAACATGTCTGCAAGAGCAGAGGAGGGGGGGGGGGACAAAATTACATAAGTAAAATTAAATCATCATATGAGAAGATTGCGAAATATTGAAACAGGAAACTAGCTTATTATGAATCATATTGTTATTAAAATAGAATGTAACTAGGAAGGAATTGCTTCTTGTGTAGGTTTCTTAAGATGTAATAATATGGTAAAATTTTTCATGGAACTTGAAGTTTATTTTCAAATAACAAGTATATAAAAAAATGAAAATATTGAAAATAACAAGAATTTTCAATAAGTAAAGTTTGCAACACTGAACAAACAACGAAAATAATTTAGGTGAAATGCCTACAAATTCAAAATTACTTTTAACTGAATTGCGACGATTACCGTTATATGTTGCAACCTTTTATATTTATATCTTAAATTTGGAAGAAATCGTAAATTCGGCTGCCCTTGTGTATAGATATCCTGCTTAGAATCTAAAGAAATTCATGATACCAAAAAGAGTGTTGTAGATCGCGATAAAGCAGTGCTTCTCAAACTTTCAATATTTGCGGATCAATTTTCAGTCATAATTTTCATTGCGCCCCACTTCTTACGATAACAATGTACTGAATGCAATTATAATGTACTTTGATGTTAAAACTACGATGCAATACGACTTTAATTATAAATGCACTAATTAGATAAATATTAAGTTTTGTAAATAAATTTTGTATGTGACAAGCCCAAGAGAGTCACTAATAATTACTGAACTTGTTTTTAATTGAATATTGATAAATTAATTATCAAATACTTTGTGCAGAACTGATACATTTAGAAGTAGTGCGTATTATATCAGTTTCAATGTGTATTTCATTTCTTATTATATAAGAGTATGTATTGCTTTGTAATTATTCAGATTGCAAATTATTTTATTAAATTGATAATTATTTTAAATATTTTATTTTCGATTTTTTGTAATATGCTTGCGTCCCCCCCCCCTTCCCAAGTAGGGTTATCACCAGTGGCGTAACGGAAAATAATTGGCCCCCCGCAAGGTCAGGTCTTGGGCCCCAAGCCGGATCTTATTTTTATGCATATATATATGTATATACTTGTAAGAAAAGTCTGCGTTCACCAACTACTGCTGACATAAACGACGAAAAAAATTTTAAAAACCCGAATTTGAAATTTTTAAAAAAATTATATTTTATTTAGTTTATTCCAAGTATTGAGAATAACAAAAGTAATCTCGGTTTCCTTTCATAGCCTTGAAAATAAGGACAGATTAGTAGCGATACCAACAAAAATCAAGCAGAAAAAGTCTGCGTTTACTGTTTTAGTAGTAACTGTAAAAATTATTTAAAAAGGATAATGAGCTATTTAATATCTTGTTGGATAACTCCGTATGTTTAAAACTTCCTGAAGTCGTTTTGGCATTGAATTAACAAATCTAGTGGTTTCTTCAGTGCTTATCTTCTCTCATTCGTCCTTAAGAACACTCTTTTCCAGCAAGTATATATTTAAAAAAAAAATATACAAATGATTGCTAAACCATAACATAATGTACCTTTATACATCACGCAAAAAATATTAAATATTAAACTTTTAACTGAATACAAAATCAACCGGAGTCTGAATAAACGAAGCCAATCATGTATAACATTAGAGAGTATTTATAATATTTATTAAAACTGGAAATCTCTAACGATAGATAACTTGGTTTCTCAGTTAAAAACGAACACTAAGAAAGACAGCAACACTGTAAAATAATTTTAGATTTAAAATTCTTACGAAAGAAAAAAAGTTATCCCTTACATGATTCTTCATTTCTGAATCCCCGGATGAACTGTGTTTGTGGGGACCTTAAATTCGATCATATAAATACTGCAACTTTTAAGGAGAGTTCTTTGTATGAAGCAAAAATGATTTCATGAAAAAATAAATAAAAAACTGATACATTTCATTATGCTTTCTTCTCATTATGCTTCATTTGATTGAATACTCATAAATCTATCATGAAATGCTCTAATTTAAAATGCTCTATCTGCTTTTCCAAGTATCGTAATACTATTTTACTTGAAAAAAGCGTAACAAACGTACGTTATTTACGACTTTATTTACGTACGTAATTTACGTAATTTTTATTACGTACGTTATTTACGTACGTAATTTGAAATGCATGGGGAAAGGGGGGAACTAATGACGCCAATAATTTTCTCTGCTGCTTCTCAAAAAGTAAGTCATGTCTCCCCCCCCCTCCCTACTGCTAATCTATACTAATATATAAAAGAAAGAGTTAGAGTGTGTGTTTCACCTATTCCGACCAAATTAAGCAACCCAGGAGTATGAAACTTGGCATGTAGAAGCTATAGGTCGTTTTGCTATTAACCTCGAAAAGTTTTTTTCGAAATTTGCTTTAGATTTTTTTAAAATTCAATTTTTATGCGATAGCTAGTGTAATATATACAGTAATAATAACTTGAATTTTTGTATCTTCCTAGCATTTTATCCAATTCTCTGTCTGACTTTTGTTTTATTTGTTAGTAACTTAGGTTTAAAAAGAAAATCCATTAAAGCAAAGTATCTCTCATCACCTTGATTACAGCAAATGAAAGAAAAAGTTTTTTGATTTGGCTATGGATTAAAGATAACCAATGAGCTTATGAAAGTTTTGATTTTTTAGACGTTTGATCGCTGATTACAAAATTGATTAAAAATTCGATTTTAAAAAATGTGAAGCAAATTTTGAGAAAATCTATGCTCATGGCGTCAGCCAGGCTTTGGGCCCCCCCCCCGCAGTGCGTGCGGGGGTGCAAGTTACGCCACTGGTTATCACGCCCTTCTTTAGGGGGCGCGCCCCACAGATCGAGAAACCCTGCGATAAAAATTTTATTTCGAGATTTGAGAACAATTTAATAACAGATATACATGACACAAAATATGATTTGAGCAAGAGAAGCCAAGCGATTTACATAATAATTTGACCAATAGTGAAATGAAGAATTGATAATTTAGATATAAAAACGAAAGCAAATAATTGGCTTTTTAATAAACACTAGGCGGGTGCACGTTCTCTGTAATTTTAATTTTTTCCCCTCTTTTTTTGACCCTGTAATTTTTTGCGCCCCCAAATCTTTTGGGTCCTAGGCATGTGCCTAAGCGGAAAAGCGGGCTTGGTAGTGGGGGGGGGGAGGGTACGTTACGCCACTGGACAACGGTCATCACATAATAATACAGTCTTATCACTTTTGCCAATTGACATGCACTTTGAAATTAACTGTTTTTCGGAGGGAATGTACGGGTATAATTGATGACATTAAAATTATCCGGATCATGATCTTATTAAGACGGAGTCTAGAACGAAGTGATGCCCCCACTGAGAGCGAAGTCCTGGGCCCAGGCCTAGTTGGCCCATGCCTTGAGACGTCCCTAACTACAATAAAATACGACTTTAATTATAAACCGCACTATTTATCAAGATAAATATTTTGTATATAACAAGACCAGGGGAGTCACTAGTAATTACTAAACTTGTTTTTAATTGAATATTGATAACTTAATTATCAAATACTTGTGCAATACTGATACAATTATAAGTGATGAGTATTATATCAGTGGGAATGTGTATTTTATTTTTTATTATATAAGAATGTATTTACTTTGTAATTATTTTAAATTGTAAATTATTTTAGGAAATTGATAATTATTTTAAATCTTTTGTTTTCGATTTTTGGCGATACGTTCGCGCTCACAAGAAGGGTTATCACACTCGCCTGGAGGGCGCGCCCCACAGTTTGAGAAACGCTGCGATAAAGATTTTATTTCGGGTTTTGAGAACTATTTAATAACAGTATACATGAAGCAAAATATGATTTGGAGATGAAAAATCAAGCGATTTACATAATTTTTAAAATGTATTTTTTATCATTGCAAATAAAAAGAAACAAAACAACGACGTTGAGCCTCTACATCTTCCAATCATATAATGAATAAAAATTTAAGCCCATACAAATCATTCCCATTTCCTGTTGTTACATGTTACAAATTCTTAGATTTTGAACAGGTTCCGTTTTATAGCGCGAACTCCACACGGAACGTGTTTTTATTGTTCGTATCCGAAATCAAATTTTGTTTTACACAAATGAAAACAATCCGCAGAAACGAAAACAAAATTAAATTAAATTAAAATATAAAATTTAAAAAAATCTTATTTTATTGCTAAGAAAATATAAAACATCCAAAATTGCAAGTTTTTTATTAACAACGTTTATGTAAGTAACATTAAATTTTAAAACTAAGTACTATAAATTTTGGCGCCCCCTGCCCCAGGCGCCCTTGTGCGGTGAACAATTTTGCCACCCCCACGCGGCGGCCCTGGAGGCAAGCCCAGTGCCGTAACCTACACCCCCGCAGGGGAGGCTCAGGATTCGAGGTTGTCCAAAGGTTATGGTTTTGCAATCTTTTGCAAGATCCGGCTTAGGGTCCAAAACCTGACATTGCACGGGGGTTCTAATAATCTCCGTAACGCCACTGGGCAAGCTGACGAAAACAAAGCCTAAATGAGAGGTGAAAAATCAGGGGTTTAGAAAAGAGGTTACATCCACGAACAATCTACGTGCCATATAGTAACCACTTTTTGAATTTTGCCATTAATGACATGGCAAAAGCATCCTTAGAAGCGTGTAATTTTTTTAAATATGTGTGTTTGGTCCAAGAAAATTTACTTTTTTCTTCAACTTTTCGATGGGCCATACTACTGAAATATATAAAGAGCCTCGTTTGAAAACCACAAAATGTAACACGGAGTCGAAGCATGCTATAAAACTCTTAAGGTATCAACTAGGAGGTATTTATGATGTTTTATTTAGTGTTCATAGTAATGCTGAATTTGACAATTCTGTAAGATACAAGATCTCTGGATAATTAAACTCTCTTAAACAGTTCAAGTTACTATGTACTATTATTATTTGGTATAAAATCTTAAATTATATAAATCCAATAAGCAAGCTATTGTAGACAAAAGACTGCGATATACTATCTGCTATTGAGCTCTTAAAAATTGTTAAGGCTTTTTTAAAGATCGGATGTGGCTTTTGATGAAACATTCTACTGATACAAGATAACTTTAAAATTCAAAATAAAGTTTTATGTTTAACAATTGACCACGCAATTAATGCCTTAAAATGTAGATTTAATTTAATTTAATGAGTGCCTACCGCAATTGTTTTTAGCTTTTATACAATATGCATAATTTAAATGCTACCCCTAAAATATTAACTGTACAAGTTTAGAAATAATGTTGACCGATAGAGAATCAGTGGGTGTAAACTTTATCTAGCAAATGAAATAATGTCGGTTTCGGATTTATTAGGTAAAAAAGAATGCCCAATTGAAGTTTCAAAACTTATTTCAACTTTAAAATTTGCACAAAATCTAGTTATTCAAAGAATTTTCTGTCTTGGTCAATAAGTGTATCAAATGGAGAGAAGAGTTTCTCAAATAATAAAAAATTGTTACGATCCACAACTCGTCAGGATACATTAAATGGTTTAGCTAATGGCATGCATTAGCTGAACAAATTGATTTAAAAAAAATTCATGAGAAATTTTTCAGAATTAAAAGTCAGAATTAAACACAATTTTTTGTTTATTCAGTTCCAACTATTAGTCCACTCCGTCTCAATATTTTTTTATTTAAGTATATATATATCTTGTTAAAATTTTCAATCGTTAATAAAATACTTTTTATTCATCCACTGAAGTTGAAAAACATTTTTTTAAATTTGTAGCTATGGCGATGATAGTACAGTTTTTTTGAAATATTAATTCATTAATTAAATTTAATTTTAAATTTAATTTGTGTCATTTCTGATGAAGTTACAACTAGCACCAACAGATGGTGCCACTAAGTTTTTCTAACGAATTTTTTCTGGCTTCAAATATATTTTTTAAAATTTATAGTGAATGACATTTAATGTTGCTACAATGTTTTCAAGTATTAATTCATTAATAAAATTTAATGAACTAAAGTAAAATTTTTCTTTGTTAACCCAAGTAGGAATTGACTTAATTTTTATTTTAGTTTTACTTTTGTTATTTGTTCTGAATTTGTTTTATTTTTGTGTGGCGAGGGGCGGCAAAACTGCTAGAGCCGGCACCAAACAGTGCGATTTGGCTCGGTTCCACCCGATTTTGACGGAGGTGGTCAAGGGCCTCCTACTTCCCTTCCCCTTCAACCAACCTAACGAGAGGATTTGCGACTCAACAGCTATTTAGAGTACCCCCATGCTGCAAAGGCACTACACATATGTGCAAACATTCATGCCTTCTTCGGGACTCGGCCCAACGTCACGTAAAAGCTTTCAAAGTGTCCTCGATAAAAACCATCCTGAAAGCACTGCATTATAGAATCGAATGATATTTCACTTATTTTTTATAACATTTCTGATGTTATCAGAAATATGCCTCACCAACTGCTCGAAGGAATTTCATTTAGTACGAGCTGCTTTTCTTTTTACAAAATACGAACGGAATGAATGGGAACCTCAAAGCTCTAACTTTGGCAAGGTGTGGAAATAAAGCGAGGAAGTGTTTCCTTGCTCAAAATGATAGGATATGACCTCAAAAGTGGGACGAATAGTTGCGAATTCTTAGCCGGCGTTGCATTCGTAGAGTCGTGGATCCACTTTGTGACGGGTGCTTACGCGTTTCACTAACCTTCTCTCAAATTCTTTTAAATTGTATTTATTTTAACCAATCCCCGCTGAGAGCTAAAAGTGTGACTTATGCAAACAAGATAGTTTCGGGTTTAGCGAGTTCGAAAGAGATATAAAAGGGAAAAATGAAATGAAGAGATGAGGATGACTACGTGTTTTGATAGAGGAGTTAACTACGTGATTGAATAAGAAGGTGATTCTAGGAGATTAGTTTAACTAAGTGAAGTTTGTTAGCTGAAGGAAGATTATTGAAAAAGATTCATTAATTCGGTTCGGACGTAACTGAAGATATCAAGGATTGAAACCGCTCTATATATTCTTCAAGTAGTCAAGAAGCCTGTCTTAAAGAGATATCAGGTCTGTGATTTTTATAGATTAGATTTAAATGCGTAGTTTGATAGTATGCGTTATTCCCCGTGGTATCAGTTAGTGTTCCGTCGTTCATAATTGAATTCTGAGCTCACTCCACTGTAATTTGTTGTTCTTAAAGTTTGATTAATATTTGTGTATTTCTATCATAAGGATTAATAAATAATAGTGATTTATTATTTACGTAGTTATTAATTATGAATCCAACATACCCAAATTTAGATAATGTGCTAAGGGGAGTTAATAATCATAGGGGGAGTGAGAGACTACGACAACTTTTGATCAGACCCGTAGGTCTGATCCCCATTAAATTGGAGGGGTGTGAAGTGGAAGTTTGGAGAATGGGATCCCAGCTCAGGTGGGGGTCCTCGTCACTTGACCATGAGTTGTAAATGAATAGATTTGTCGCCTAACAGACTTTAAGTGCATCCTTAACGAGCGATTATTTGGTGCCGGATGGAAAACATGCTTGTAAAGAACTGATTTCCGATTCTGCCGTATGAAACACGTTTCGCTACTGGAAGAGGTGTTTCTCGTACGGACAGGTGACTGGATTGAAAGCTGAAAAAAGTTCATAATGAGTTCATTGATTGCTTTAAGTCACATGAGATTTATTTGTGATACATCTCTTCCTTTTGAACCACGGTCAAGTAACGAGGACGACACCCGAGCTGGCGACCCACTATCCTAACTTCTACTCTCCCTAATGTGAGGATTTGGAGCTTTGACAGATTTAATCCTTTCTACTTGGCGGATTTATACTTGAACCCATGGCGGGAATCTCAAAGCACTATTCGCCCACACGAGGGCTTGGCGTAATTTTAAACCATGGTCAAGTGACGAGGATTGCACCCCCTTCTCCTAACTTCCACATCACACCAAAGGAAGGACGTTTGAGCCTCGACATATTTAACGTGCATCAGCTGTATGGCGGGTCACCATTGCTCGAACTTATAACACGCCGGCCACGAGTCCGTTACCTTGAATACTTGAGTGAGTGAATATTAACGTCACACAGTTCAGCTACACGAGGGCGTTTGGCGACGGACCTCCTTATTTTTTGAATCATGGTCAAGTGAAGAGGAAGACACCTGAGCTGGCACCCCCTCTCCTAACTACCACACCACTCCAACGGCAGGACGTTTGAGCTTTCGTCAAATTTAACGTGCTTCGCTCCCCTACATGGCGAGTGGTACTGGGCTCGAACTCATGACACGCTAGCCGTTACCTTGACCACTAAGGCTACCACGGCCCTTGAACCCATAGCTCGACAAAGGCAACTCCCATTATAAATCATAACCTTTCATTTTGGGAAGAAGAGACGTCGATATATCCGAGAGCCATGTTTATTGGGTTCTTAAAAGATACACAATACATATTTTTCTTTAGTTAGTACCTTACAAATCACAATACTGGGAAACACAATGTTAACGATGGGCACACACACAATTAATTTTTACGCAGATAACAAATCATGCTTACTTTGGTATGCGTGGTAGAGCCGTTTAGCAGATCCTTTGTGGGGCAAGCGTTAGAGTTAAAAATAATTGCGCTTTTAAAAGAATTATTTTTTTTGACCTCTGGCCCAAAGCCCTCGTGTTGCTAAACAGTGCGACGTTAATATTCACTCACTCAAGACCTCTCTGTTGCTAGGTTACTGAAAAAGGAATGTGAGAAATGCACGTTGATTAGACAGGAAGTTTTTTCCGATCTATTTCAGAGGCCGCTATAATTTAATCACCGTTGGATAAACTTAAATATTTTCAAGGTGTAATTTGTGTTCCAAGTAGCTGAATTGCCGCCCATCCGGTATAGTGGTCAGTGAAGCTAACTGCGGTGCCGCAGGGACTGGGTTCGAATCCCGGAGAAGGCATGGATGTTTGTGTTGTAATCCTTTCTTCTGTCTGTGTTGTTTACCCCCGTGTTATACGTTCGGTGGTGCACGGGGTTTATAAATGTTACAAAAAAAAAAAAAAGTAGCTGAATTGTCAAGATCGAGTGCTCGTCGCTTCCTCTGTTTTTGTCAAATGAAGGGTTCAAATCCTAGAATTGTTACAGATCAGATGCATAGAAGGGCTGATGCAAGTTAAATATATGAGGCTCAAAGCTTTGAAGGCATGATGTGGAATTTTGGAGAATAGGAAGCCAACTTAAGTGTTGTCTTCACAATTTGCCCGATGTCCGTCACCAGTAGCCCTTGTGTTGCTTAGCAATGCCACGTTTATCAATCCATTGTCACTGATCGACAGTCTGCAACGGTTCACAACTTCTGCAGGCATAACTAAGCCTCATTCCCTTAAGATCAGGGGGCCGCGATAACCGAGTGGTCAAGGTATCGGATTGTGGCTGGCATGTCACGAGTTCGAGCCCAGTACCACTAAAGAACCACCGTATAGGGGAGGGATGCACATTAAATTTGTCGAGAGCTCAAACGTACTCCCGTTGGTGTGGTAGTTAGGAGAGGGGAGGGGGCAGCACAGGTGTCACTTGACCATGGTTCAAAATTATGAGGTCCGTCACCAAAAGCCCTCGTGTTGCTGAACAATCGATGCTGCGATCGGATGTTTTTGAACAATCCCCTCTCTCACCATTTCAAAGAAAAATTTTTCCTTAAAAAGGAACGATTCCAGTGTGTGGGGAGGAGGGAAGAGGGGGATGAATCAATGTCAATTATGTATCGGATTCAAAAAAGTTGATTAGATAAAGAAAGCTTCCTCGAAAGGTAGTTGAAAGAGAAAATTTGGATAATCGTTCTTATTTTTAGATGGATGCATATCAAAACACAATTTGTCGAAACCAAGGAGGTATACTAGGAGAGAAAATTCATGAATATACGAACCGTTCTATACAGAACTGATACAACATTATGCCTTTCGAGCCTCAAACTTCTCATGTTGGAGGACGTGAAAGTTTGGAGAATGGGTGCTCAGGTGTTGGTTATGGCAATGGTACAGAAAGAAAAAGTTTGCCGAATTTGTTCGATCCCCTTGATGTGGCAGGATATTTCTTACGAATTGTGATTTCTTTGTCCGTTCACTTTGGGAGCAGAAGCTCTCATCAGTTTCCTTTCTTCACTGTTGTAGCCATTCTCCCGTCCGCCTAGCGTACCAAGAGTTTGAGCCCAAAGAAGGAGCAGATTATAAATTGCCGCCTCTGATTTTTCAACATGGCGTCATTGCATCCAAGGAAACATGGGGAACCATTCCACAGATTCTTGCTGATAGATCGAAGCGAAAGGTAAATTAAATTTCGTGCTCTCGTGGGAAAGAATGCTTAGACTGATTGAAAAAGCGATTGACTCAAATGCAATGTATGGAAAGGCTAATTCATACCAAGGGAAGGGTACAGCCAATCAAGGCACCCTTGCGAAAAGGACTCTGGTTGGTTGTTTCCTGTGAATTATAGCCTTTAATTGTCAATTATGTAACATTCATTGAATTGCCATATTATTAAGATACCTTGGCACTTATACTAACAAGGGGAGGGACGACTAAGAAAATTCATTTGGGGACGAGACTTGCTGTAATAGTAGGACCTTAGTGTGTTCGACCCTCAATGTATTAGTAGCGAATGGCTAATCAATTCGGAGAAAATAGCGTTTGAAATTCATGCTTAGCTTATATACAATTAAAAGTTCATTAACGTTAGATCCGCTTTAGCACGCATGATAGCGTACCTCTTTAATACGCGGCCGGCCACGTGATCAGTTTTCTTTAGTTTTATTATTTTAATTTTTTTGTAGTTAAATAAACTTATTTAAAAATGTTATTTTAGATAATTATTTTGTATATTTTAAAAAATAAAATAATTACTGTAATTATATAAATATTCATATTATATTTTATAAATATAATTATTTATAAATAATACTTATTATAAAAGTATATTATAATAAGTGTTTTTTTTATTGAAAACAATATAATAAATTTAATAATAGAATTTAATAAATATTAAAAGACGTTTTATTTAAAAAAAAGTTATAAATAGTTTTATAATATGAAATACAAAATATTATAAATAAAATATTATACATAACATTATAATAATATATGAAGTATATTATTACAATATTATATTTATAAATAAATTATTTCATAATTAATATAATAAAAATAATATGTATTTTATATTATATATTATTAATTTAATTATTTTGTAATGAAACAAATATTTAATGAGTCGCGTTTTTAAATAAATTTGTTTAATTGTAAAAATAATTAAAAAATAAAACTGATCACGTGACTCGAACCTTGGCCGGCCGTGTAGTAAGCAGGTACACTAGCATCCATGCTACTGCGGCTCTTACGTTCATGAACATTTAATTGTATATTACCTAAGCATAAATTTCGAATGCTCTTTTCTCCGAAATGATTGGCTGTTCGGTGCTAGCACATTGAGGTTTGAACACCTTAAGGGAGTTCTATTATTATACAAAGTGTCGTCCCCAAGTGAATTTCCTTAGTCGTTCCCTCCCCTTCCGACATAACTTCACGTTGCTAGCGCTAGAGCAGGGGTGGCCAGCCTGTGTCCTGCTTTGAAGGATTTTATGGCCAGCGAGATTCTTTACAAAATAAGGTTATTTTGCACAATATTTTTTTTATCTTTAGTGTAGTGTTTTGTAACAAGTTAGTTCCAAAGCTTTTTCTGTTCCCTCCCCCTGCTTCTGTTTTTACAGATACTTTAATAGTATTCGATTGCCGCGATTCTCCGCAGCATCACGCTTGGTTCCTGTAACCTTCAAGCCTGCAAATCGATATTTTCGAAAATGAAATTTACCTGACAAAAGTCGAGATCAAATTTATCGGACGAAAACTTGCAACATCCATTACGATGTGCGAATACATGCATTTTGAGTTCAACTTGTAGAAACTGAAAGAATTGAAAAACAAATATTTTCTTATTTAGATCAATGAAACGTAATTTGATCATTGCATCTTGATTAGTATATTATCTATGTTTATACACACGAAAAATAATGAAAACAATTATAACAGTTCTTTTCATTTTGTTTTACATTTTCATTCTAATAAATGTAGGTCATTTGGATTGACCACCCCTGCCCTAGAGGATAAGATATCTTTAAGAAGGAATGCATGCAAAGAAATGAGGGGGAAACGCGATTGAACTGAGTTTGAACGATGTATTGTAGGTGCTCGAAACCGCTATCAGTGAAACGGCTGCACTCACGAAGTGTTTGTGAACAGCAGTTATATTATTGTTAACTTAAAGTGGATTGCCAATCAGAAAAGCGGGTCTCATCGTTAGGTTATATTCGTTACAGGCTACTGAGTGCTCTCACGGGATGGAAGTTATCCAGTTCGACAGAAGAGCAGTCGTGCATGAAAAAAATTGCAGGGAATCTTAATCTATGAGCAACTGCAAACGTCTCTGAACGAACTGTTTGCCACACATTATACCTTATAGCAGGGGTCGGCAACCTGTTTGTCCTTAAGGGCGCAGTACTAAATTTGAAAATCACCGAGGGCGCATATTTTACAGATAATTAACAGGTATAAATAGGCATTAAAAAAACAGATTTTTTATAACTTTATTTTGTTGGTGTCATACATAATGATACATATAATTCAGTGTGAAACTTGGGTGTCTATATTTTCAGCTAATTTCTTATAATTGGGGATATATTTAGAGTTCCCGTTCCTTAAACAATTATCTAAATGTGAGTCATTAAGCTTTGTTCGGTATTTTGATTTCAAATATTTCATATTTGAGAACAAAGACTCGCAATTGTATGTTGTTGCACAATATGAATAAATTTTAGCGCACATTTCTTTAAAATAGGATACTTATTTTCATCGACTAAGTTCCAAAATATTTTATCATTACTATGCGCTTTTAAAATAATATCACTTTGCAAGTTTATTATTTCTAATTCTAGGACTTCGATATTATGAAGCTCGAAATACACTGAAACTGTTTCAAGGACATCATCTTCAGTAACATTGAATGGATTTATGAAAAATCTTAGAACGGGTTCTAATGCTGCAAAATCTTCAAATCTAGAAGAAAACTCTTCTATTAGCTTATCTATAATTTCTAAATATGATGTAGCAGTAAAATTTTCATTATTCAAATTTAAACTCTCAACAGTATATTTTATATTTGGGAAATGTGATAATGATTTTTTCAATAGATGGGATTTCAACAACACTAACTTGCATTTGAGTGCATTTACTGCACTAATCATGTCAGCGATATGCTGATTTTTCCCTTGTATTTTTAAATTTAATTCATTCAACTTTGCCGTTATATCTGTCAGAAATCCGAGGTTGATTAGCCAATCCTTATTTTCTAATTGCTTGTAAAATTCGCCTCTTGATCGAATAAATTCCTTTATTTGTGGCAAAAGCATGATAAACCGCTCAAGTATTTTACCTCTGCTCAGCCACTTCACTTCAGTATGTAAAAGAAGATCTGTGAACTAAACGTCCTCATCTTCTAAAAGTAATTTAAACAATCTGTGTTGCATAGCTCCCGATCTTATGGAATTAATAATTTTTGTTACTATCGTAAATACGTGTTGAAAACCGATTGTTTTTGCGCATAACATTTCCTGATGTATGAGACAATGATAAGAAATAAATTTCGGGACTAAAGAATCCTGTCTACATAAGGCAATAAATCCTTTTTTCTTACCAGTCATCGCTGGTGCCCCGTCTGTTGTAATTGACGATAACTTTTGTACAGTTAATTGTACATGTGTTATATACTTTTTAAAAGTAGAAAAGATATCTTCTCCTCTGATCCTTCCCTTTAATGGCAGAACTTTAAGGAATTCTTTTGTTGTGTAAAATCAGAAAATACCATCTTCACGCAAATTGCTAATTGTGATATATTTGTCACGTCTGTCGATTCATCCATCTGTAGCGAAAAGAAAATACAATTTTCCATATCATTTGCTAATTCTGCCTCCAAATTCTCCGCAATTACTTCAATTCTTCTAGTAACAGTTCGTGCTGATAATTGCAACGTGTTTTATAGCTGAAACTATTTCCTTTTTATTTTTAAATTCTTCAAAAAGTGAATCAACAGCTTCTAACATGGCTTCTTTCACTAATTCTCCATCTGTAAATGGTTTTTTATTCTTAGCTAGCAAATGCGATATTTTATATGACGCGATCGTTGCTGCTTTATGTTATTGCAATGGTTTAGTAAAAAAACTTTGCTGGTTAGTTATTGAAGATTTTAAAGAAATAATTCTTTTTCTTCTAATTTCAGAGTTCATTGGATAGTCACTATCAAAATTGGTATGAACGGTCTTAAAATGTCGTTCAATATTACTTTTCTTGGGAATCGCAACACTATTATTACACAACAAACAAATACACTTCCCTTTGTAATCAACGAAGCAATATAGATGTTCCCATTCATCATTAAAATAATATGTTCTTTTTCTTTTACATTTATCCATGAAGGGTTTTAAAAGAAAAGAATTATTTCGGATTACTTGATAGTTTTAAATGCACGGTCTACGCATGGTCTATTCGAAATACGATCACACACTAACAAAAAATATGTGCGTGCTATTAGATACGCTCAAGGTTAGCAAACTGCTAATCTATGCACAATCCTAAACTCAACTGACTACTTGCTGTATATCGCCGTTTGACAAGAGTGAAAAAAAAACAATATTACTATTCAAAATAAGAGAGACATTGCAACAACCTCTCCCTTCGAAATCTAGTTTTATTCTGCCTAATAAAAAATAGTGATTACACTGATCTAAGCAATAAATTAGAAGCGAGTGCTCTGGCGCCACATAGACAAAACAAAAAGGGAAAGTTTTGTTTCAAGAGTAAGTAAATCGCTCTGTCTATCATACATTTACATTAGTCCAGCGAGGGCGCATTAAAAATCGATCGGGAGTGCCATGGCGCCCGTGGGCGCCGCGTTGCCTACCCCAGCCTGCCTTATAGGCTATGGTAGTTTACGGCCTATTCGAATCCACAGCCGTCCTTGGATAAGAGCAGATGTCTCCAGATCCCAAAGGAGAGCTAGGATTGACCAGTAGATGACTGGAGAAAGTCATGTGGTCCAATAAGTCGCATTTTCAGTTGCATCCTGCAGATGGCAGAGTACTTATACATAGAACTAAAGCATGGACTCCATCTGCACCACCCCAACTCTTTAAGTTGGTGGAAGCAATATTATGGTTTGGGGAATGCTATCATGGAATGTTCTTTGATTCGTCTGGAAGAACTTCTGAATGCCCAAGTACTTAAGTGTTGTCGCAGATCCTGTTATGTAAATGCTGTCCCCTGACGGGAATAGATTCCTGATTGTAACGAACAGTAACAACCGAGTAGTCAGGATAGCACATTCGCTGCCGAATTAAGGGCTCGGTTTCCAGCACAATGACGCCAAGTAGAAGGGCAGATTAGATCTTCATGTTGGCTTGGCGGAAGTTCAAATGGATTGTAGTTCCTTTGTGTGGCTTCTGTAAACGACGCTAACAGAAAACCCATCCACTGAATCACTCGTTGCGTAGTTGATCTAATAAAGGCTCAAAGTGTTCTCGTTAACATGGCGTGGAAGTAAGGATTGATACTAATTCCTTTACCGGGGCCCTTTATCATTTTGTTGCTATAGGCGCCTTTATAATACGCAGTAAATCTAATTTAAAAGAAACAAAATGTTTTATTATTGTTAAAACGCTGTTTTAAATGTATAAAGTATTCTTGTATAGATTTTTTTGTAGAATAATTACCGTAAAATACAGCGTATAACACGAAAAATAACATCGAAATTTACGAGTGTGCATTTTACGCCAGGTATAAAAACGGCAGCTTTGAAAATAGAAAAAAAAACATATGAGCATAAAAACAAATTAGGTTTTTACTGAAATCGAAATACTGTTTTTTTAAAAATAAATAACATACCTTATGAACTTAAAGATTGTAGTTCTAGAACATACAATTTTTTCAAAATCCTGAGATAATACCCCGAATAAATGACTAACTAAGATATAATAACATTGCTTATGTACATTTTAAGTGTCTTCATAAAAAGGGGAAGCGCGCGTTATGCGACGAATGTACCTAAAAATTAAAAACATGTAGCTTAAAAATGTACGACGCATTTTACGCAGTAAATGTTTTTTACCAAATCAAAATACAAAACAGGTAAATATTGCGAAATTCCATTCGTTTGAATTCTTTATAATTTTTTGATAAAATGAAATTATGCGAAAAAATTTATTTTAACTGACTGATCTCCAAATTGATTAAGATTGGCTGTTTGTGTCGTATGCGTAGGCCTACGCTCTAGATACCAGGAACCACGGTGACAGTGAATGGAGTGATTCAATTACCATGGAAAAACTCTCGGAGGATCTGCTGTACTTCATGAAAGACAAAAACATCCCCAAATGTGTTTTTATTGGACACAGTTTGGGAGGCGTAAGCGGTCTCAGAAAGGTAAGAAGTCCATTTATACTTGACACTGAAGTACATGACTAGGAAATCCTACCAGGTACCATTATGATACTCATAACTTATTAGGACCATGTATTCAAGACTGCTTTTTTCAGTTGTTGCCAAAACGAACTGTATCGTGAATCTACGCTTATTTCTGGGCCACAGCACAGACTGAGGGCAGTAGATGCTGTACTGAAGCAAGGTTGAGGGACAGCCGTGCTTCAGTGCAGCCAATTGGACATTAATAGGGCACCAGACTGGCCTTGATATCCTAAACCTTCTTCTAATCATCGTGTATATATTCAGTGGGTCCCATTCCACATGGGGATTGATGGTAATGAGAAAGCCGATTTCTTGGCCAGGTCTGCGGCTGAGGATGGGTGAGCCCAAGAGGGTTTCTTACGTTTAGTGAATTATCCTCCCTTAAAAAGATTCAACTTAATCAACTTGGAAGAACTCCTCCTAGAGTCATTCTTGTAACTGCGGAAGAAATGCAGAGGCTCGTTCAGGCTTATACCTAGGAAATACCAAACTGCATTCTCGCGCTTTGTGAGCGGCCAAATAAAAGTTCTCGCTTTTCATCAAGGTCAGAAGATATTCTCGAACTGCCACTGATGTTATTCCGAGGTAGTCTCTCTTGACCACTTCTCGACTTGTTTGAATTTTACAAAGGACCAGATGTTTCTGGACCCTCTTCTGTTTTTAGAATTTCTAGAATTTTTTGGATTCATGGAGATTGTGTTTAGCATTGCTGACAATCTGGGATTAGCAACAAAAACAACACAAAAACAAGTTCGTCGATCCAACAGTGAATAAAGTATGAGGCTTTTGTAAACAAACTCCTAGATCTCGAGAGCCAATGCATCGCCAATAACCAATGACGTTACATATCCAGTGCCACCTCCACCCACTTTCATCCACATGGCATGGACAAAAATGATGTTTAAAATTTCCTTATGTTGAAAAAAAATTATTATGTCCGTCACCAAATGCCCTCTAGTGGCTGAACAGTGTGCGGCGTTGATATTCACTCACTCACTCACATTCTAGCCATTCCAGCGATCGCCTTAATCGCTTTCTTTGACTGATACGAGCCAATCATTCAAGTCTTTTAAAACTAGGAAGTGTCTCTTCGTGACCACGTGGAACAACTTCAAACATACTTGTTCCTAAAGTATTTAGTCGTGTGGCAGCATGTAGGTCTGTGCTTTACCGAGTCAGTCAGGGCCGCTTATATATTTGCATATTTATTGCATACAGTGACTTTTTTTGACCAGGTAGTGCAGAATTTTTTTATGCCCATCTGTAGATATTGGCATTAATGGGAAAGAAGGAACCAGAGCGTTAGAAAGACAATTTTCGAGCTGTCACAAAATATGGATCAAAGGGCTCTCTTCTTACAAACGGACTGCATTTTGGTTTTGCAGATATGGCTCCCAAGAGCGAAAGCCACTTCAATGGTTGCACCTTCTAGTGACGGTTCCTGTTATTAAAATTTTGATGCTTGAAATTTTTCTGTTCAAGATTTTTTCGAATGCTAACTATTGCCGTGATTTAATTTTACCGAGAGTACCAAAGCCAAATTGATACTCGAAGGATCCTTACATGTCACATAATCATATGACCTACGATTTTCGCTTGCAGAAAATCTAATGACTCCAGCCGAAATCAAACCCGTAATCTTGAGCTTACGAGGGGGCATATTACTTCTAAGCTACCTGGCAGACTGATAAAACGATAAAATATTCACATATTACTGGTATGCATGGTTTTATTTTTATGAATTTTTTATTTACGAATATTTGTGTGAGTATTATAACTCTAATACAAAGAGAAGCTTATTATTTTTTTTTTTGTATTCAACCCGATTGGTTTGAAATGATATTCATTGAGGATCACTACGTCAGATCTCCCTGCCAGAAGACCTTCAACATGATAAAAGGGTTCATTAAAATGACGGAAAGAATTGTTGCTGAGATTCCTCCTCACTACAGTGAAGAGAATGCTCACGTATATTTATAAAAGAATGTATGGAAAGACGTGGGCCAGGAGGCGTTGTAAGTATTTCCCACACCACTCAATAAGTCTTGGGCCTAACTAATAGAACAACTTTTAGGCAAAATTGAACTATATCTATCAAGATACTCCCCTTCAAGAATGGTATATTCATTCCAGCGCTCTTTAAATTTTTAATACCTTTTTGTAGAACTTCTTTCAAAAAAGTCTTCAACTTCGGCAATCACTTCTCCATTTGAGCCAAAGCTCATTCCCTGTATCATTCTTTTAAGGTCTGCAAAAAGCCAATAACCCCTGTGGGCAAGACCTGGACTGTATGGTGGGTGGGAATGCGAAGTGCATTGTTTTGCTTGAACAGTGTTTTTCTGCATCACAAATCAATATTAAGTCACAAAATTCTTTTTCACATCCATATAGTTTCTAAGCAAGCAAAAGTTGCTTTACTAAAATCTCTGTAACTTTTCAACTAAACAAGATACTTTCAAGAAATTTTGACGCGTACCGTTTGAAAGTACTACTAGGTTAGACTAAAGTTAGAAGGTAACTCCATTTTTCTATTAGGCCCGGGACATATTGAGGGATGTGTTACTTAAAAAATAAATTGTTGGAAGTTATTTCTAATTCATCTTACACACACACACACACACACACACACACACACACACACACACACACAAAAAAAAAAAAAAAAAAAAACAAAAACACACACAACACACACACACCACACACACACACACACACACACACACACACACACACACACACACACACACACACACACACACACACACACACATATATATATATATATATATATATATATATAAATACAGGGTGGCTGTAATTAAATTGTAAGTGTTCAAGGGGTGCTGGAGAGAATACCACTGGGAATATTCCAGTGATATTTGGTATCTATACGTTTCAGAACATGCGCAAGTCAAATATGCAAGAAAAAAAGTCGCCATTTTCACCTGATAGATGGCGCTGTTATGTGTTTCAATGCTTATCGACGGCATATATGCAAATTTTAAGCTCATCGAACAGTACAAAAATAACACCACATTGAGTAATGGTTAATAATGACTCTGAATAAGAAGGAACGTGCATTGCTAGTGGATATATTCCATCAGAATGATAGCAATTTTTCAGCTACTCTGAAAGTATACTGGCTTATAAAACGATTAACAAGAGCTCCAATGGATTGAAAAATATGGTTTCTAAATTTGAAGAAACAAGGGCATTATTCCAAGCAGTAGAAGGCGGCTCGAAAAGAGTGCGACAAATGGATGACGCTATTACTACTACGAGTAGAGGTTCAGGAGCCAGTATGCTACAACAAATGAGCGCAAGAAGTGTGGCTCGGACATTATCTCTTCCCTGGTCAACTGTGCATAAAGTGTTGCGCCACATTCTTCGGCGTTATCCATTTAAAACTAAAATGCTTCAAGCATGTGATTGCATCTGGTGGTTCACATATTGAACACATCATGTAATAATTTCATTGAATAAATAATGGTTTAATTTTTTTCAAAAGTTAGTGTGGTAGTTACAGTCGGTTGAAAAAATAGTCGAGCACCTTGACCCTTCCAAAAAATGATTGAAAATGGAAAACGACTTTTTGGAAAGGGCTCTTTTGGTCAGAATCGTGTCCCCTATGGTGTGTTTATCGAAAATTTTTTTCAAATTCCTCTGAAAAAAATATGTTGGATGGGGCGCGAGAAAAAATAAAAGTTTCATCCTAGACGAAGGATGAAAATGGAGGGGGTTAGCCACAAATGAAATGGAGACTTGTCACACTGGGTGAAAGCAATGACCCATGTAATGGAGGTAGGTCAGGGAGGGTAAATGAAAGGGAGACAAGTCAAGCTGGGGGAAAGCAGCGACCCATGAAGTGTAGGCATTACAACGTTGGTATGTCGAGAAAAGACAGAGAATCATTCCAATAGGGGTGTTGTTAGAACATTGGAGGCGAGCCATCTCACGACGTTGCCATCTTGGCGTGTCTCATCTGGTGCGAACCATCGTCTACGTGAGTCAACCCAAATCGTCGCGTGACAAGGGTGAGATTCCTGACAATTTAAGCAATCTGCAACATGCGTCTCATTTTCACATCAATCGACCCTTGCACCCGCATAGTAGTGCGTTTCTCTGTACCCTCTTTCCAGGGGGAATAGAAAAATTACCGTGGGAGCAACTTGGAAATAAAAATGTATCCAGTTGGGAAAAGGCTGCCAAGCGTGTACGGGACCCATGGTATAATGTAAGATGGGGGGTACCGATCCATGTGACGGGCTGGAAATTTTTAAATTGTGTGATTCCCTTATATCCGCGCTACGAGGAAACGGAGGAATGCACACCTCTGCATTTGAATCTATACGATAATAAAATAGTGTATGGCAAGGAGGGAAATCAGGGAGCCGAGTGTTCCTTTCAAAGCATGAGAGACGAAGTGTATGTGTTGTCTCGTAAACAACAAAATATGATGAATGAAGTCAAGAAAACAAAACAAGCATGTGCCATGGACCACAAGCTGATATTAAGGTCAAAGATGGATGAAATGCAAGCGAAAAACGACCAAAAGCTCAACGAGATGAAAGCGAGAAACATCCTCATGGAAAGGGAAAGAGATTTGATTCAAAGGGAAAAAGACGTGTTGAAGAAGGAAAATGACGTGTTGAAAAAGGAACTTGACGTGGTGAAAAAGGAAAATGACATGGTGAAAAAGGAAAATGACGAGGTGAACGCTAAATTGCAAAACATGTCTGGCGAAATTAAAATATTGAAAAATTTGTTGCAAAGAAAAAGAGTGGACAGAATCTCTTCCAATACATGGCGTTGGAAAAACAATAGAGTAAAAAGGTTGGTTCGACCTCGTTCAGCCATCTCTCAACTTTCGAGATCACTAACAAACCTTTGAAACTAAATCATGTAAACTTCTCTGTAAAAAAAAAATTTTATTTTTTATTTTTTAGAGAGATTGGTTGTCAATATTATTTGCTTCTGAAAGATATTTCAAACTTGCCTCACATTCTTTTTTTGGCTTCTGCGATATTTTATTTTATTAGCCTTCCATTGTGAATCTTACACAATGTTCCAGGCACAGTCTCAAAAAATGTGTCAACCTTCCATTGTGAATCTTACACACAATGTTCCAGCCACAGTCTGAATCAATGTGTCAGAGTTTTTTTTTCTTGTCGTTTCCAAACCCCCCGAATGGAAGAATGATTCCTGGTCCCGAGCTATGCTCCTTTCCAGCAAACATTCTCCCATGGCTGTTCCAAACCATAAATTAGTATAATATATGGAATGTCACCATGATTTGCTTTTCATCTTTCACACTTTATTGGTCTTACATCTTGCACAATGTTCTAAAAATTGTGTCAGAGTTTTTTTTCGGGTCGTTTCCAACCTTGACTCTGAGAGTAGCCCAAAAAAATGGGAGATGAACGACTGGTCCCGAGCTATGCTCCTTTCCAGTCATCCATCTCCCATTTTTCTGGGGAATCCCTGTCCCCCTCCTCTACGAGGCTGCTCGTATGGGGTTGGGCGCCCTGCAGAGAGGGCAGGTATTCCTCACCTCTAGGTGTTGCAGTAAGCAACGCATGTGAAATACATGGCCACAATGTGTCTTTTCTGGCCAATGCATCGGACTCAGACAGATGGAACACGTCTCGGGTATTTGGAAGACGCTTTCGGGCCATTTGAGTGCATAACAGCCATCCAAGATGGCTTGAGCCAAGAGAATCCAAGGGGCCAACGGTTGAGGTCCATGTCGCCTCCAGGCCTTGTACGCCAATCGATACAATTTGGGAAGGGCCAAGACCTTCCACAGAGCTTGCAGAAAGGCCCCCTTGCCTTGGGCCGCCTGCTGTTCGAGGTAATCACTGTAAAGTTCGGAAGGTTCAGAAGAGGTGAGACATTTGAAGGTGGGCAGGTCGTCGTGGGGCTCGGGATGGGGAAACACTTTCCGTAAAAGGTCTCCCAGGTCCACGGGGGAAAGAGCAATGACGTCGGACGGAGTGAGAGTCTGTAACTGGGCTCGAAACTGCATCATAAAAGTAATGTACTCGGCCAAATGGGCCTCGTGGTATTCGGCCAGGTAGACTTGAAAGGCTTTGTCAGACTCCATTGTCTCGTATGAGGCAAAAAGGCGTCCGAATCGTGCTTTTGAGAGAAGAGCGACGCACAGGAAGTGCTTTTGGATTGGCTAGACAGGAGGAAGATCCTGTGAGGGTCATGTCCGTTCTTTCATAATGGATTGCATCATCTCCGGGAAGCCCTTCCCGCCGGAAGCCAAGCAGGGGCACCTTTCAAGGTGGCAGAAAGAGTAGGGAGTGGATCCACGGGGCCCTGTCTCCAACATTGACAGTGAGCTCGTGTCAAACATTCGAGGGAGTGTAAAGACCCGTCCCGTACGACGACATGATTGAAGCGTTTCACGATAAAATAGTGCTCGGGGGCGTCAAAGACATTAAAACAATGGCAAGTGTCGGGTCCTTCCGTGCAGGCATCTGCACTATAGACACAATCGGAAAGATGGAATCCATGCTCGCTCAAGACCACCTGGACGGGAATGGGAAAGTGGGTCGCGAGTTGTTGAAATTTCACAATCCCTGCTAAACGTTGCAAGCGTCGTCTATAAGACGACCAGCGTGAGACGTTGTCTCGCAAACCTGGGAGAATGTTTTTTTCCAATTCACCCAGGAGAGAATCGAACGAGGTCATCATGAAGAGAATAAGATATGTTGAAAACAGAGAAAACCAAATGAAAGCTCGAATGGAAGGCTCAACCTTTTTAAACACTCTCCAATCTTTCTAAAAAAAAAAAAAGCAATATTTTTGTTAGAGAGATTGGTTGTAAACTTTATTTGCATCTGATAGATGTTTTAAACTTTATTTTTGCTTCTGAAAGATATTTCGAATTTTATGTGCGTCTGACAAATATTTCAAACTTTTTTCTGAAAAATATTTCAAACTTTGTTTGCGTCTGAAAGATATTTCAAACTTTGTTTGCGTCTGAAAGATATTTCAAACTTTGTTTGCGTCTGAAAGATATTTCAAACTTTGTTTGCGTCTGACACATATTTCAAACTTTGTTTGCGTCTGACAGATATTTCAAACTTTGTTTGCGTCTGAAAGATATTTCAAACTTTGTTTGCGTCTGACAGATATTTCAAACTTTGTTTGCGTCTGAAAGATATTTCAAACTTTGTTTGCGTCTGACAGATATTTCAAACTTTGTTTGCGTCTGACATATCTTTTAAACTTTATTTGCTTCTGACAGAGGGTTTGGGAAACCCACTCTGGATCACGTCATACATCCTTTGCCAACGTTTACTATTTTCGTCCGTCCAATGCATGGCCCGGGGTAAATAGTGTTGTCCAATCTCTAAAATTTGTTTCAATCGTGCTTCGGTGGGTTCACCGTGCATCACTCGTTCTTGAAACACCATCGATTCCAATAAAACGTGAATCACACAATCATGAGGGGGCTCTTCTCCCCGAGAACACACTAAACAATCTTGTTCACAATAGCATGCATCCGAAACAACAGACATGGTCGGACAAGATAGATTGAAAAGAAACAAAATTTCAAAGCTCCCTACACTAGACGAGTAAATGAAATGAGGGGGTGGTAGAAAGCTTTTAAACTTTGAAAGAACACGGAGTTGTAATACAGGCAGCACTCTAAGAGAACAACTCTAGCTAGACAAGAAATAAATTTATCTAAAAAAAAAATTTTTTTTTTTTTTTAGAGAGAGAATGTTTAAAAGCAAACACTTTACAGATTACATTTAAGAGTAATATTTTGCAGATTACATTTCAGAGCAAACACTTTGCAGATTACATTTCAGAGCAAATAATTTGCAGCTTCTCTTTCTCAACATGACCGACACGGACGATGTGTTGAGCCTGTTATCCACCCCTGGTTCCCCTTTGCCCTCCATGGCTTCTCCTTCACACCCTGCGTCTTCTCATGAGCCCCCGAAACTAAACTCTCACCAAGACCCTCGACGACGACGTCGTTTCTCCTCGTCTCGACGAAACCCTCCTTATTCTTATCGATTTCCCCAGCACCACGCTCAAGTCTTTTTCCATACGCACGGTCTGGCCGTGTTGTGTCTCCGAGACCATGGTTTCACGCTCACCAACGGGGTCGTCTCGTTTGCTTCGGATCGCGTCGGGGCGCAACTCTATACATTATCTCAATGTCGGCACCCTCTGTGTGACCGACTCTCGTTCCAAGCAAGACTTTACAGACATTCAAGCAAAATGGAGCGCTTTCAGTCCTTTCAAACGCATCCCCCTCATGCTCTTGAAATCCCATGCACGAGGCGAATATCCCTTTTGCCACCAGACGCAATGTCATCGTTGGATTGCCGTGCAAGGTATATGTGCCATTCTCCACCAACCTCTCAACCCCATTTTTCACTCGCATCCGGCCTGAAAAACGTATAAAAGGAGGACGTGTGTCGACGCTTCTCCTCAGTTTGCAGCATGGATGCCTTCCCCGAGCACCTCTCCTCCACCGTGGTGCCCGTGACGCTGCCCGAGAAACCCAATGCGATGGAATATGCCGCTCAACAGGGCCAGGTGCGAGCGGGCATCCTCTACCAGGAGCCTCACGCCAAACGCGTGTTTACCTTATTTCGTCAAGATCCGTGGTACCACCAAAAGACGTTGATGGACAATTTCAAGCGGGCCGTGCTGGAAGCCAAGCACGTCAACGAATTTCGACCCAACGCGATCCTGTGGGAAAAAGTGTCCAAAAGCCTCTTGAAAAATCCAGATCGTTTGCTCAAAAATACCGACAAGAGGATGGTGTACATCTATGGCAAGATGTTTTTTGTGAAAAAAGACTTTACCTTTGGGTTGAGAACGGTGCACCCCGGAGAAGTGCATTTAATTCAAACGACGCCCGTGCCCCTGCTGCTCTACGAACTGCCCCCATCCAGTCTCCAGTGTCAAGCCCGACCCAACGTGAACGAGAAGAGTTTCGAGCCCTACGACCAAATGCTCTACCATCGGACCATCTTGAAGCCACACACGGCCTATCCGATCCCGGCGGGAACCCACTATTTGCTGTTGACGGTTCAAAAAAACCATTTTTGTTCTGGACCTGATCCCCGAATCCCTGCTCCCTCAGCTCCTTCAGAAGGGATTTCACCTGGGAGATTTTCGAAGAAATAAAACGTTGGATCAAACCGCCTACAAGCTACCGCCTCCGACCCCAGTGCTTGGACTGAAGCGATCTGGGGAGGAGACGCACCCCTCCAAGAAACGAGGACGCATCCAGAGACCTGGGCCTGTGCAGATTCCACAACCTGAACTACTCTATCCCCAGCCTGTGCAGATTCCACAACCTGAGCTACTCTATCCTCAACCTGTGCAGATTCCAAAACCTCAGCTCCTCTTTCCGCCACCTGTGCAGATTCCAGAACCTGAGCCGATTCCAGAACCTGAGCTCCACTCTCCACCACCTGTGCAGATTCCAGAGCCTGAGCTCATCTCTCCAGACCCCGTGCCAGAGCCCGAAGCTGCTTGGCTCGACCAACTCCTAACGTCCTTCTCTGGACCCGAACCCTCGGCGCTCCACCTGGTGCCCTCGCTCTTTGATGAAAACAATGAACTCATCACCTTCCTGGAGACTTTTGAACACGATATGGCGATGGAGCCCCTGGACTTGTCAATGCCCAAACTCTCCCCTTGTATCCGACCCTCTGTTGGATTTAAAGCCATGCAACCTCTGAATCTGTCTTGTAGAGTATGATAATGATCAATAAAAAAATGATTATTTTTTAAAAAACACAAGTCTCCTTCTTTGTGTCCGAATGATACAACATTTATTGGACCCGTGTCAAACAAAAAGTATTATTTTTTAAAAAAGCAAGTCTTTTTCTCTTTGTGTCAGAATGATCCAACATTTATTGGACCAGTGTCGACATCGCACGACGATCGTGTTTGGCAATTTCGGTCGCTGGCCCGATCGATTCATGTATAACGAGCACGACTATACTTACACCATCCTCTTTGAACCCAATTTCGGAGTGCACGTGCCTCGGTCGTTTGGAAAGACCGTGGTCGTGTTTACCAGTCATTTGGATTTGACGTGGGATCCAGGCGTCGAGTTGAGATTCTTTCAACTGGGTCGTCCCCCGTCTCGCCGAGTTTGGGAAGCCCATCAACCTCACAATAAGGAGGCCTATACGTTGAATCTCACAAACTGCACGCGCCTAGCGGATGTGTACGTGAGACTATTAACGTGGTTGGATGATTGGGAAATGCATCGAGACGACCACCTTCCTTGGCGCCTGGTCATGCCCCCAGCTTGGAAACGGGCGTTGGAACCCCACGTGGAACGCTCCCATTGCAAGGCCTTGGAATATGGGATCTCATCTCATTGGAATAGACCGAGATGGAAGGTTCGAGCACGATGCCATGAGAAATGAGACACTGAAAAAAAATGACAAGTCCTATAACATTCTACTGCGCATGTCGTCACTTGAATGTAGGGTATAAACACTCGACAACTTGGAGTCAAACTCAAACTATTCTTTGCTCTGAAAATATTTCTCACTCTGAAAAAAAATAATTTTTTTTTTATAGAGGTAGGATGTTTTAAACTTTTTGAGCTCTTCAATCTGCTGAGAGTTTGACAGTTCTGTTTGTATTCCCTGATTGTAAGCATTCAAAGTTGATCATTTACAACTCACAACAAACATGTTTAAATCTTCTTCGACTTTTTTTAGGCATGTACATAACCATTCAAATGATCCCATATGTTGCCCACATTGTGACGAGGAAATGACAGTGCGTCATTTTTATTCTACACATGCTTCCAAAGAGCATAGTTTGAATTTTCGTAAACAATGTGTGTTTTGTTTTGGATATTCTTTGCTCTGAAAATTTTTCTCACTCTGAAAAGTTTTCTCAGATGAGTACAAGTTTTCAAAGAGAGGCCCTCCAACGTTGGCACCTTCCTTCACCCAAAAAAAGGGGGACCGAGTCGACTCTTGTGTCGAATCGGTCCCCCTTTTTTCGGTTCAGTTCAATAGGTAGAGTTTAATATTTCCATGTTCAATATGTACAGTTCAATATTCTACATTTACTCCACTAAATCAGCCATTTGTTTCTGACATTCAGCCTGCAGCTTGTTGAAATGCTGTAGATAACGCGCAAACCGGTAAGATTTGACCATGGTGCACTCGGAAATGTCATAATTTTCGTGCACCTCATTGTGGAGGTGATCGGGTAGCGTACGGTCATGGAGATCCTGGAACTTTGGCAGCGTCTCCAAGCTGATAGTAAACAACCCCAGCTGCTCAAAGAGTTTGCGCTGGCCGGCTCTCTTGAACACGATGAGGCCTCGATTGCCTTGCGCCAGCAGACCAAATTTACCCCTGACGCAAAAGCTGAGGTATTCGAAGGGCACGGATCCAGGCAGGTGGCTTTTGAGACGGAGACGTTCGTTGATATACCGATTGACCCGGTCATCTTTCGAGGTCGTCCTCAAATTGGAATGATCCACGGTGATGCACATGACTTGTGGATCCTCCGAAATGCTGGCAATGGAGAATTCGATGGGGACAGGCTTACCCCCACGATGAAACACGTTGGCATGAGCAAAAAAGGCTAGATGAGACATGTTGCATTTGAGAGAAGGGCGGCGGATGGCTCGCCTAATATACTCTGGTGGGTCACGTGAATCGATTCCTATTGGCTGGCAATCCATATCATGAGATTTCTATCTGCTATTCAACATTCACATGCAAAAAAATACAAGAGGTTGGTAAAAATTACAAATTTTTAAAAGAGAAACTCTCCAACCTTGGCACCTTCCCTTATCCAAAAAAAGGGGGACCGAGTCGACTTTGGTGTCGACTCGGTCCCCCTTTTTTTGGGCCATTGGGCAATTTTTTTTTCACTCTATCAAAGCTGAAACTTTGTCCTTCCATTCCGCCTGCAACTTTTGAAACTGCTGCAGATATTTTGCAAATTGAAAAGATTTCAGCATGGTGCAATGAGACACGTCCCCTTCCTCGTGGAGGTCATCATGCATGGGGTTGGGAAAGGTGCCATCGCAAAGGGTGTTGAATTTGGGCAGCATCTCCAAGCATACGGTGACGAGTCCCAACTCTTAAAAATTTTTTTGCTGTTTTGAGCTTTTCACGACAATGAGACCTCCTGGGTCCACCATGCCCCTCACGCAATAGGGTAGGTAGTCTACAGGCACACTCTTGGGCAAGGGACGTACCAGAAGAAGACGAGCGTTTTGGCAGGCATTGTATCGCATATCTCGGGGCGTGGAAATGAGTCCGTCATGGTTGACGGTAATGCAGAGCACTTGAGGGTCACTGCCATTCTTGGGAAGGGTGGCAATAGACAACTCGATGGGCACTGGCTTGCCCTGGTGGAGAAAGTAGTTGGCATGAGCAAAATAGATAGACATGCTGCTTTTTTCCTTCTGAAAAAGAATGATTCTGCTGGCTAGAGGCTGGCCTTATATAGGCTCGAGGAGCGTGACGTCTACAGGCATCCCATATTCCAAGGCCTTGCGATGCGAGCGTTCCACGTGGGGTTCCAACGCCCGTTTCCAAGCTGGGGGCATGACCAGGCGCCAAGGAAGGTGGTCGTCTCGATGCATTTCCCAATCATCCAACCACGTTAATAGTCTCACGTACACATCCGCTAGGCGCGTGCAGTTTGTAAGATTCAACGTATAGGCCTCCTTATTGTGAGGTTGATGGGCTTCCCAAACTCGGCGAGACGGGGGACGACCCAGTTGAAAGAATCTCAACTCAACGCCTGGATCCCACGTCAAATCCAAATGACTGGTAAACACGACCACGGTCTTTCCAAACGACCGAGGCACGTGCACTCCGAAATTGGGTTCAAAGAGGATGGTGTAAGGATAGTCGTGCTCGTAATACGTGACTCGATCGGGCCAGCGACCCAAATTGCCAAACACGATCGTCGTGCGATGTCGACACTGGTCCAATAAATGTTGGATCATTCTGACACAAAGAGAAAAAGACTTGCTTTTTTAAAAAATAATACTTTTTGTTTGACACGGGTCCAATAAATGTTGTATCATTCGGACACAAAGAAGGAGACTTGTGTTTTTTAAAAAATAATCATTTTTTTATTGATCATTATCATACTCTACAAGACAGATTCAGAGGTTGCATGGCTTTAAATCCAACAGAGGGTCGGATACAAGGGGAGAGTTTGGGCATTGACAAGTCCAGTGGCTCCATCGCCATATCGTGTTCAAAAGTCTCCAGGAAGGTGATGAGTTCATTGTTTTCATCAAAGAGCGAGGGCACCAGGTGGAGCACCGAGGGTTCGGGTCCAGAGAAGGACGTTAGGAGTTGGTCGAGCCAAGCAGCTTCGGGCTCTGGCACGGGGTCTGGAGAGATGAGCTCAAGTTCTGGAATCTGCACAGGTTATGGAGAGAGGAGCTCAGGTTCTGGAATCTGCACAGGTTCTGGAATCTGCACAGGTGCGGAGAGGAGCTAGGTTCTGGAATCTGCACAGGTTGAGGATAGAGTAGCTCAGGTTGTGGAATCTGCACAGGTTGAGGATAGAGTAGCTCAGGTTGTGGAATCTGCACAGGCTGGGGATAGAGTAGCTCAGGTTGTGGAATCTGCACAGGCCCAGGTCTCTGGATGCGTCCTCGTTTCTTGGAGGGGCACGTCTCCTCCCCAGATCGCTTCAGTCCAAGCACTGGGGTCGGAGGCGGTAGCTTGTAGGCGGTTTGATCCAACGTTTTTTTTCTTCGAAAATCTCCCAGGTGAAATCCCTTCTGAAGGAGCTGAGGGAGCAGGGATTCGGGGATCAGGTCCAGACCAAAAACGGTTTTTTGAACCGTCAACAGCAAATAGTGGGTTCCCGCCGGGATCGGATAGGCCGTGTGTGGCTCCAAGATGGTCCGATGGTAGAGCATTTGGTCGTAGGGCTCGAAACTCTTCTCGTTCACGTTGGGTCGGGCTCGACACTGGAGACTGGAAGGGGGCAGTTCGTAGAGCAGCAGGGGCACGTGCGTCGTTTGAATGAAATGCACTTCTCCAGGGTGCACCGTTCTCAACCCAAAGGTAAAGTCTTTTTTCACAAAAAACATGTTGCCATAGATGTACACCATCCTCTTGTCGGTATTTTTGAGCAAACGATCTGGATTTTTCAAGAGGCTTTTGGACACTTTTCCCACAGGATCGCGTTGGGTCGAAATTCGTTGACGTGCTTGGCTTCCAGCACGGCCCGCTTGAAATTGTCCATCAACGTCTTTTGGTGGTACCACGGATCTTGACGAAATAAGGTAAACACGCGTTTGGCGTGAGGCTCCTGGTAGAGGATGCCCGCTCGCACCTGGCCCTGTTGAGCGGCATATTCCAACGCATCGGGTTTCTCGGGCAGCGTCACGGGCACCACGGTGGAGGAGAGGTGCTCTGGGAAGGCATCCATGCTGCAAACTGACGAGAAGCGTCGACCTGCGTCCTCCTTTTATACGTTTTTCAGGCCGGATGCGAGTGAAAAATGGGGTTGAGAGGTTGGTGGAGAATGGCACACATGCCCTGCACGGCAATCCAACGATGGCATTGCGTCTGGTGGCAAAAGGGGCATTCGCCTCGTGCATGGGATTTCAAGAGCATGACGGGGATGCGTTTGAAAGGACTGAAAGCGCTCCATTTTGCTTGAATGTCTTTAAAGTCTTGCTTGGAACGAGAGTCGGTCACACAGAGGGTGCCGACATTGAGATAATGTAAAGAGTTGAACACTTCATGCGCCCCGACGCGATCCGAAGCATACGAGACGACCCTGTTGGTGAGCGTGAAACCATGGTATCGGAGACACAACACGGCCAGACCGTGCGTATGGAAAAAGACTTGAGCGTGGTGCTGGGGAAATCGATAAGCATAAGGAGGGCGTCGTCGAGACGAGGAGAAACGACGTCGTCGTCGAGGGTCTTGGGGAGAGTTTAGTTTTGGGAGCTCATGAGAAGACTCAGGGTGTGAAGGAGAAGCCAATGAGGGCAAAGGGGAACCAGGGTTGGATAACAGGCTCAACACATCGTTCGTGACGGTCATGTTCAAAAAGAGAAGTTGCAAATTATTTGCTCTGAAATGTAATCTGCAAAGTGTTTGCTCTTAAACATTCTTTCTCTCTAAAAAAAAAAATTTTTTTTTTTAAAGATAAATTTATTTCTTGTCCAGGCTAGAGTTGTTCTATTCGAGTGCTGCGTGTATTACATCTCCGTGTTCTTTCAAAGTTTAAAAGGTTTCTACCACCCCCTCATTTCATTTACTCTTCTAGTGTAGGGTGCTTTGAAATTTTGTTTCTTTTCAATCTATCGTGTCCGACCATGTCTGTTGTTTCGGATGCATGCTATTGTGAACAAGATTGTTTAGTGTGTTCTCGGGGAGAAGAGCCCCCTCATGATTGTGTGATTCACGTTTTATTGGAATCGATGGTGTTTCAAGAACGAGTGATGCACGGTGAACCCACCGAAGCACGATTGAAACAAATTTTAGAGATTGGACAACACTATTTACCCCGGGCCATGCATTGGACGGACGAAAATAGTAAACGTTGGCAAAGGATGTATGACGTGATCCAGAGTGGGTTTCCCAAACCCTCTGTCGGAAGCAAATAAAGTTTAAAAGATTTGTCAGACGCAAACAAAGTTTGAAATATCTGTCAGACGCAAACAAAGTTTGAAATATTTTCAGACGCAAACAAAGTTTGAAATATCTGTCAGACGCAAACAAAGTTTGAAATATCTTTCAGACGCAAACAAAGTTTGAAATATCTTTCAGACGCAAACAAAGTTTGAAATATCTTTCAGAAGGAAAGTTTGAAATATTTGTCAGACGCACATAAAATTTGAAATATCTTTCAGAAGCAAAAATAAAGTTTAAAACATCTATCAGATGCAAATAAAGTTTACAACCAATCTCTCTAAAAAAAAATGTTTTTTTTTTAGAAAGATTGGAGAGTGTTTAAAAAGGTTGAGCCTTCCACTCGAGCTTTCATTTGGTTTGCTCTGTTGTCAACATTTCTTATTCTCTTCATGATGACCTCGTTCGATTCTCTCCTGGGTGAATTGGAAAAAAACATTCTCCCAGGTTTGCGAGACAACGTCTCACGCTGGTCGTCTTATAGACGACGCTTGCAACGTTTAGCGGGGATTGTGAAATTTCAACAACTCGCGACCCACTTTCCCATTCCCGTCCAGGTGGTCTTGAGCGAGCATGGATTCCATCTTTCCGATTGTGTCTATAGTGCAGATGCCTGCACGGAAGGACCCGACACTTGCCATTGTTTTAATGCCTTTGACGCCCCCGAGTACTATTTTATCGTGAAACGCTTCAATCATGTCGTCGTACGGGACGGGTCTTTACACTCCCTCGAATGTTTGACACGAGCTCACTGTCAATGTTGGAGACAGGGCCCCGTGGATCCACTCCCTACTCTTTCTGCCACCTTGAAAGGTGCCCCTGCTTGGCTTCCGGCGGGAAGGGCTTCCCGGAGATGATGCAATCCATTTTGAAAGAACGGACATGACCCTCACAGGATCTTCCTCCTGTCTAGCCAATCCAAAAGCACTTCCTGTGCGTCGCTCTTCTCTCAAAAGCACGATTCGGACGCCTTTTTGCCTCATACGAGACAATGGAGTCTGACAAAGCCTTTCAAGTCTACCTGGCCGAATACCACGAGGCCCATTTGGCCGAGTACATTACTTTTATGATGCAGTTTCGAGCCCAGTTACAGACTCTCACTCCGTCCGACGTCATTGCTCTTTCCCCCGTGGACCTGGGAGACCTTTTACGGAAAGTGTTTCCCCATCCCGAGCCCATCGACGACCTGCCCACCTTCGAATGTCTCACCTCTTCTGAACCTTCCGAACTTACAGTGATTACCTCGAACAGCAGGCGGCCCAAGGCAAGGGGGCCTTTCTGCAAGCTCTGTGGAAGGTCTTGGCCCTCCCCAAAATGTATCGATTGGCGTACAAGGCCTGGAGGCGACATGGACCTCAACCGTTGGCCCCTTGGATTCTCTTGGCTCAAGCCGTCTTGGATGGCTGTTTTGCACTCAAATGGCCCGAAAGCGTCTTCCAAATACCCGAGACGTGTTCCATCTGTCTGAGTCCGATGCATTGACCAGAAAAGACACATTGTGGCCATGTATTTCACATGCGTTGCTTACTGCAACACCTGGAGGTGAGGAATACCTGTCCTCTCTGCAGGGCGCCCAACCCCATAAGAGCAGCCTCGTAGAGGAGGGGGACAGGGATTCCCCAGAAAAATGGGAGATGGATGACTGGAAAGGAGCATAGCTCGGGACCAGTCATTCATCTCCCATTTTTTTGGGCTACTCTCAGAGACAAGGTTGGAAACGACCCGAAAAAAACTCTGACACAATTTTTAGAACATTGTGCAAGATGTAAGACCAATAAAGTGTGAAAGATGAAAAGCAAATCATGGTGACATTCCATATATTATACTAATTTATGGTTTGGAACAGCCATGGGAGAATGTTTGCTGGAAAGGAGCATAGCTCGGGACCAGGAATCATTCTTCCATTTGGGGGGTTTGGAAACGACAAGAAAAAAAAACTCTGACACATTGATTCAGACTGTGGCTGGAACATTGTGTGTAAGATTCACAATGGAAGGTTGACACATTTTTTGAGACTGTGCCTGGAACATTGTGTAAGATTCACAATGGAAGGCTAATAAAATAAAATATCGCAGAAGCCAAAAAAAGAATGTGAGGCAAGTTTGAAATATCTTTCAGAAGCAAATAATATTGACAACCAATCTCTCTAAAAAAAAATTTTTTTTTTTTTTTTAGAGAAGTTTACATGATTTAGTTTCAAAGGTTTGCTAGTGAACTCGAAAGTTGAGAGATGGCTGAACGAGGTCGAACCAACCTTTTTACTCTATTGTTTTTCCAACGCCATGTATTGGAAGAGATTCTGTCCACTCTTTTTCTTTGCAACAAATCTTTCAATATTTTATTTCAACTGACATGTTTTGTACTTTAGCGTTCAACTCATTTTCTTTTGTTTTTCACCACGTCAAGTTCCTTTTTCAACACGTCGTTTTCCCTTTGAATCAAATCTCTTTCCCTTTCCATGAGGTCGTTTCTCGCTTTCATCTCGTTGAGCTTTTGGTCGTTTTTCGCTTGCATTTCATCCATCTTTGACCTTAATATCAGCTTGTGGTCCATGGCACATGCTTGTTTTGTTTTCTTGACTTCATTCATCATATTTTGTTGTTTACGAGACAACGCATACACTTCGTCTCTCATGCGTTGAAAGGAATACTCGGATCCCTGGTTTCCTCCTTGACATACACTATTTTATTATCGTATAGATTCAAATGCAGAGGTGTGCATTCCTCCGTTTCCTCGTAGCGCGGATACAAGGGAATCACACAATTTAAAAATTTCCAGCCCGTCACATGGATCGGTACCCCCCATCTTACATTATACCATGGGTCCGTACACGCTTGGCAGCCTTTTCCCAACTGGATACATTTTTATTTCCAAGTTGCTCCCACAGTAATTTTTCTATTCCCCTGGAAAGAGGGTACAGAGAAACGCAATACTATGCGGGTGCAAGGGTCGATTGATGTGAAAATGAGACGCATGTTGCAGATTGCTTAAATTGTCAGGAATCTCACCCTTGTCACACGACGATTTGGGTTGACTCACGTAGACGATGGTTCGCACCAGATGAGACACGCCAAGATGGCAACGTCGTGAGATGGCTCGCCTCCAATGTTCTAACAACACCCCTATTGGAATGATTCTCTGTCTTTTCTCGACATACCAACGTTGTAATGCCTACACTTCATAGGTCGCTGCTTTCCCCCAGCTTGACTTGTCTCCCTTTCATTTACCCTCCCTGACCTACCTCCATTACATGGGTCGTTGCTTTCACCCAGCGTGACAAGTCTCCATTTCATTTGTGGCTCACCCCTCCATTTTCATCCTTCGTCTAGGATGAAACTTTTATTTTTTCTCGCGCCCCATCCAACATATTTTTTTCAGAGGAATTTGAAAATTTTTTCGATAAACACACCATAGGGGACACGATTCTGACCAAAAGAGCCCTTTCCAAAAAGTCGTTTTCCATTTTCAATCATTTTTTGAAAGGGTCACGGTGCTCGACTATTTTTTCGACCGACTGTATGGAACCTATGGTAAGGACTGTAAAACGAGAGGCGCTTCCGATTTTACAGTGATTGCCATAGGTGTATGGTAGAGCGGTCAAAGCACCGGGGTCCCTGGAATCGATCTCCTGGGAACGTTGCCATGCCTCCATTTCATGGGTCGCTGCTTTCACCCCCCGCTTCACCTGTCTCCCTTTCATTTGCCCCCCTGAAACGCCTCCATTTCCTTTTGCCCCTCTGACAGGTCTCCATTCATTTGTGACTCACCCCCCGTTTTAAATCATTCGTCTGGGTTGAAACTTTTTTTCTCGCGTCTCTCCAAAATATTTTTCGGAGGAATTTGAAAAATTTTCGATAAGGATATTGAAGGGAAATTACGCCAACTTCCAGATCAAATGGAAGGGGAGCCTAAAACGCAACAAAAGGGACAAAAGGCAGTCCAAAAGAGCCCTTGGAAGGGGAATATCGACGTTCAGACCAACTTTGAGGGGATACTTTGATTTGAGCTGAAAACGCAACATGAGGGTAAAAAGAAGATGAAAAGGGGACAAAATTCATACAAAAAGAGCCATTCTAAGGTGGATTTCGACTTGAAACAGGATAGTGAAAAAGAGCCGTGGGACTCTCAACGCGGGGTAGGGGAAAAAGAGATAGGATGGATTCAAAAAGAGCCGTTGGACCACAACGGGAGGGGAGGGGAAAAGGGGATTCTACAGAAGGAGCTATGGGATGGAGACTCTTAAGGGGGGTAGGTGAAAAGGGGATTCGACAAAAAGAGCCGTTGGACCTTAAACACAACGTAGGGGACATACAAAAAGAGCCGAGGATCCTTTCAAAAAAGTTCGTTTTCCATGTTCAATCATTTTTTGGAAAGGGTCACAGTGCTCAACTATTTATTCGACCGACTGTATGGAACCTATGGTAATGACTGTAAAACGAGAGGCGTTTCCTATTTTACAGTGATTGCCATAGGTGAATGGTAGAGGGGTCATAGCACCGGGCCTCTGGAAACTCGGAACGCATGGGCCGTTGGGACGTCCCCAAGCAAAGGGTTGAGCGGTTCCTGGGGAGGCTACGCAAAGGGATGTGAGCAATATCATGGGAGAGAGGAATGTTTCTAGGGATTCTTTTTTCAAATGGAAACATCTTTTGGGGGAAGGAGGGAGTGAACTATTCAAACGAAACGAGTGTAGGGGAAATGGGCTAAAGAGAAGCGAATCAAATGGGAGATTGAGCAACATTGGGATACAAGTGAACAAAGACTTGAATGGGAGGCAGGGTTGGGATAGATTGAATGGTAAAGATTGCAAAATAGATGAGAGGGAGACCCACTGTAGAAAGGATTATAAAATAGGTGAGAGAGTTTTCAAACCGATATGGAAGGATTGGTAAGGACTGTAAAACCAGGCGTTACACTTTTTTAAAATAGGTGAGTCTGTTTGAAACATTGAATGGTAAGGACTGTAAAAAGCAGGTGTTTTACTCTTAAAAAGAGGTGTGACGGTTGTGGGACACTTTTATTGCAGTAATTACCATAGGCTAATGATAAAACTTGGTGTATTATTCGAAAGCAAAAAAAAAATTCATATTTTTTTAGACATTTTGTGTAGTTTGTCCATGTAGCAGCATTCTTTTAGTCCCGTGTTTTCCATCAACAAACTATCCCTTTCAGTTTTAAATGCATCCCTTTCATCTTTAAAAATGTCTCTCTCAAATTTAAAAGTATCTCTTTCGACTTAAAAATGTCTCTCTCAGATTTAAATACATCCCTTTCGGCCTTAAAGATGTCTCTCTCAGATTTAATACATCCTTTCCGCTTTAAAAATGTCTCTCTCCGATTTAAAGCATCCTTTCCACTTTAAACATGTCTCTCTCTGATTTAAATACATCTCTTTCGGCTTTTAAAATGTCTCTTTCCGATTTATAGACCTCTCTTTCCGATTTAAAAGCATCTCTTTCAGCTTTTAAGGTAATTCTCTCCGAGTTCCATTCATGTTCTTTGGATTTCAACTCGTTTTAAAGACGTCCCGTTCCATTTTCAAATCCGCCAGGATGGGTATCCAATAATAATCCTTTTCCATGTGGGCCTTTGCTTTCATTTCTTTCAGTTGTTTCATGACATTTTGTTGTTTGGGGGATAAAAGGTACATTTCGTCTCTGAGAATTTGAAGGGAATACCCCGGATGGAACTCAATTTTCTTGCCACCGTACACCATCGAATACGCTTCGTTCGGATCGTTCAAAGGAATCTGACACTTTAAAAATTTCCAGCCCGTGACTTTAATGGGACCCCCATTTCAAATGATGCCATTTGTCTGGCCCACGTTGAGCGTGACTATCCCATAGTACGACATTCTTTTGACCGTTTTGTTCCAAAGTAGCATTTCTATCCCGTTGGGAAACAGAGTGCATAAATAGGCAATGCTATGGGCGTGCATGGGTCGATTGATATAAAAATGGGAGGTATGTTTCCCCTCGTCTAGAGCGTCTGGGATTCGACCATCACACATGGCTTTGGGTTGGCTCACGTATACCAGGGTGCGAGCCAAGTGAAAGGCATTTTGAATTTTCACGCATTTCTTGGCATGTTCTTTGGTTCCATAACGAACTTTATGTTTCCAAATGTCTTGAAACGAGCCATCCTGCTCCAAGGCCAGAATCATGTGCCGATGGGGTATTTTACCTTCTTCCCTCTCCAATCCATCACACAGACACCAGAAGGGTAAAAGACAAATTTATTGCGAATGGCTTCCATCTCCGACAAAATATGGGAAAGGCGTCCTGTTTCACCATAATGTGAACCAATCCAAATCATGGCACAGGTAGCGCTGAAAGATTCAGAACGTCCTTTAAACGCTTCGCTTCGTAAATTCGATTCCACGGGGCCATAGGTCAGGTTTTTCAAACACTGAATCATAAAATCCAACAGAGGTGGGGTCTTTGCAACGATCATAGAGGTAGTGGGGCGTCGAGATGAAATATTTGCACTCGCAAGTGACATCGGAATAGTCATAATCCAGGGGTGGTTCATCGTCTTTCCTTTGAGACACAAAACCTTTCAAGCAATCAACACATGTTGCACATTCTCACGCGTCATTTTTTGTCCACGAGGCCAAGAGGTGAATCCCATGCAAAAAACGCACTAGGCGATTGCTCAAAGAATGTTCTTCAAAGCATGGGTGGAATAGTAATGACCAAAAGGTCATGGATTCAAAGCAAATGGGACAACGGACGACTTATCCTTGGAGGAATGATAAGCTTGTGAAGCGTCGAGTAAGACATGGTAGCAGCACACCAAAATGATTCTGAAGACATAAGTAAAAAAAAAATTTTTTTTTTAACATTGGTTTCACTTGGACGATAGACAACATTTTTTTACAGTCGTGGAAAAAACTTTTTAAATCCTTCTGTTACACTACCGGTGTAAAGGTCCATCTTCTCCTTCCCTCTTGAGGTGTGGTAGAAAGTCTATTCGGGTGACACATGCACTCTTTGCAAAAACGGTTCCCTCTTGAGGTGTTGTCGAAGGTCTATTCGAGGTGACACACGCACTCTTTGCAAAACGGTTCCCACTTGAGGTGTGGTAGAAGGTCTATTCGAGGGAGAGGGTGAACACATGCACCCTTTGCAGTACAGTCATGGGTCTCACGAC
>BMAO01038543.1:0-28556 GCA_019973975.1 Trichonephila clavata
TTACACAAATAACATAAACGGGGCCCAATCTTTACTAAAAGTTGATAGACAAATTATCAATTTTTCAATTCTGATGTGTTGCTATGTTATTCATTTTTAAAATGCCCTTCAAGATAAGAGATATTTTAATATTGCGAAAAACTAGAGCACTTTATCTTCGTTATTACATGAAATTGCTTAAAATAACATTGATTATCTTAACAAAGTACTGTAAATTTTGTAATAATCAGTGTTCGATAAATCTAAAGGTTAAAACACTTCTACTATTATAAAAACATACACAAAAGGTTTCAGTTAATTACTTTCAAAACTTTTTGAGCAATCGTTGACCCGTCTGAGCATTTAAAAAAAACACGTTTTAAAGTATGACATCTTGCTTAAAGTAATTGCATCTGCCTTTACTAAAACACTAACAGTTTTTGTTCCAGTCAACGAAAAATAATAAACTTTGTATTTTTTTAAAGCTTATAAGATGGCCTATAAAATAAAATCATAAAAAATTGTCAATTTTTGGCAAAATTCACAATTTTAGGGTAGTCTGATACCTTAAGCAAGTTTTTATCGATGTATGACTTGCATTTACTTTTGAATTCTTTGAGCACACAACAACGGAAAAAATCACACTCTCATTTTGCTTGTACAACAACTTGTCTTTATTTATATTCTCTTTCCGCTCTTCAGACAGTAGGGAATGTTTTTTCATGGTTTATAGATTATTCTGAAAGAAAGAAAAAAATCGCATACATATCTTCCTTACTCCCCCCTCCCCTTAACAAAAACAACAAATCACGCCTCTTCCCTTTATCTCCGCCTTTGAAGCCCCGAAAGCAAAATAAAGTACATCTTTGTGGTGGAACTGATCGCTGTTATTTTTCCGATCACGTAATTTTCGTGGAACACCTTCTTCCACCCCCCATTATATCTTTCCACCACGATTCTACAGTGCGTCCATCGTGATCTACACGGCCTTAGACCGTCACGCTTTCTTAATCTCGATCACCACACCCCTTTCGGAACATCCCCTTCCACTTCGATTCAAGTGTTATTTTTTTTTATCAAATACACAAGCATTTTCTTGATATTTTTCAAGGATTTGTAATTGACGGCTTCCTGGACCTTATGAAATTCAATTGTTTGAAAGATTTTAAATTTAATAAAGTTATATCGATTTCCTCAATACGTATTTGTATATATATCTTAGGTACAAAGGAGAATAGCGACTCACTCATCACTGGCGTAGTGAGGGAACCCTGTATCAGAATTACTTCGAAACTCTTTTTTTTTTTTAGATATGAGAACCGTCTTTGTGGGACTGTAGGTACACATGTCGGGGCCCTTGTAGCTTGAGGGCCACGCTCCTATCACTCATTCATCACGAGATCTCTGGAACTATATATTAGTTCTACAGACTTTAAATTTCGTCAGAATATTTCTTTTCTTGAATAGAGATCTTCTCAAAGTGGGTTTGGGGGGAAATCGACTCTCAGGGAAAACTACGAGGAGTTAAAAGGACATTATATGGAAAAATTCCTGTTTTTGAAATATTAAACCTACAGATTTGATATTTTATATATTTCTTTTGGTGAGTAGCCGTCCACTAAAACTAATTTTACTTTATCAATTTCCAAGGGGATTTGCGAGGGGTTAATGAAACGTTAGAGATAATAATACTTGTTTTGTATTAATAGGCTCCAATGGCGTAACAAAGAATATTATGGCCACCCTGCAAATTCAGGTTTTGGGCTCCAAGCCCAAATACGTACTTTGCATCAGTCAAGCTTTGGGCCCCTAGGGTCCCTGTGCCCCCCCCCCTCTGCAATGTGGGAGTTGTGGGGTGTATGTTACACCCCTGTTAGACTCACAAACTTGAAATTTGCTAAGCATGCTTATTTTTTTAGTAGAGACCCGCGCTAAAAATGTGTTTTACCGAAATCAACTGGGGGAAAGGGGTAGTACGGGAGTATAAAAGAATATTATACTCTCGTTATAAAAATTCAACTTCCGTCCTTTTTAAATAAAATGGTGAGGGCTATAAAAATGTTTTTCAATGCAATTGAATGCTTAACGCTAGGACTCAGACATCAATAATTTATAAACAGTATATATTCAACAAGATGATATACTAGCTGTTAATCTCAAGTATACATATATGTTTTATGTGTGGCCAAAGTATATAAGATCTGCTTGTTGAAATTTTATATACTGCTCTTTATAGGGTTAATTCACACAATAGTTTCGATTTTGAGGTTAATCGTCTCCATTTAGCTTTCGCTTTAACTCCGAAAAATTGAAGTTATTGTTTTTAGTAGTTAAATACATTTTTAAATGCAGGTAACCCCCATATAACACGGAAGATTAGGTTTCCAAAATTGCGTGTTGTGCGATTCCATGTTATACAAAACAAAAACAAAAATACGAAACCGGGGGCTAGGTTCCAAATTTTTTAAAAAAGAGAATGCTATTATATATTTATAAATAAGATAAATATTTTTGTTAAACTTTTCTTAAGAAGTAACACAAATTAATATGAATTTAAAAAATGCTTCATCATCACTAAGGACTATTAACCGTTACTATTTACCTTTTAAAAGAGATTTTTATATTCGCTAGACATAGCTTAGGGCTAAAGATTAATTAACAAAAATAAAAACATAATTACTATTTTTTAAAAATGGTTTGAGTACTACCTAACTGAAAAATTTTTAATCTCGTAACCAAAAGTTAGTCACAATTAAAGCCTTATAGTGTACTTAAGTATTAATAGTTCAAGAAAATTATACATATAAAAATCAAGTGCTTAAACGAAGAAAACCAAATGAAGTTTTTTTCACACACTTAAAAGATTTATTACGCTTAGGATTTCCTTAACATTTTAATAGTTTTTACTACAATATTTTAGGTTGTATGAGGTTTTTAGTGGTATAAAAGAACCGTGTGTATATGAGAATGTTCCCAATTCCCGAAGAGAGTGCGAGTGAATCCTTGCTACAGAAATGTTATACAGGAGTTCCCTGTACGATGAAATGGAACCTCCAAAATTTCTCTTGATTAGATAAATAATATTAGAAATGTTGTAATTGAGACTAAAAACGTCCCCTCTGCTTCTTTTGATCTACATCAACCAAGTGTTATGCAATTAAGTCCATAAAAATGCATATTCTGTAATTTATTTATATTAGTTTCCAAATAAGAAGAGAAGTACGCTTGGATACTAATTATTTTGTCAGAGAAATTATTAAACACGGAGAAAAATTCCATATTATATTATTTAAAACGGGGCGGGGGGATAACCTTACGTGGAGGGCGCAAGCATTTCGAGAAAAATCGAAAATAAAAGATAATTTAAAAAAAATTAACTTACTGAAAAGAAGAAACACCAAATGTTGTTAGCTTAATAAAAAATAAAATACACGTTTACTTTGATATAATACACTTACAAATGTACCACTGCACGTGTTTGATAATTACTTTTAACAATACTAAGTTAAGAACAAATGTAATAATTACCAGTGATTCCACATGGGCTTGTCCTATATAAAGTTACACACAAAATTTAATACTTGTCTTGATAATTTGTACGGCTTATAACTAAAGTCTTATTGTAACTTTACGTTAAAGCACATTATTATTGAATTCAATACATTGTTATTGTGGGGGGGGGGGGGTCGCGCGCGCGCTGAAAATTATGATTGAAAATTGAATCGCAAAATATTGAAAGCTCGAGAAGCATCCATTTAATGGATTAAAATCAAATATTACTTCAAATTGTAAATGGATTCATCCAAACCTTCAGTCACGCTAGCCAAGTGGATGTGATTTTGAACCCATGACCGCCATTGTCGAGCCATGGGTTCGAGTCCTGGAATCACAGATTGCCTGCCGTATGGAATGGTTGGTGCATATTAAATCTATCGATGCTCCGTGTTCTCACATTTGTGAGGAGGTGATGCTTCGGGTGTGAGACGCTAGCTCAAGTTTTGTTCTAGTCACGTGACCGAGATTCCAATTATGAGCTCTGTCGCCAAAAACGTACGCGCAGTTACACAGTGCAACTCAAATCGAATAAAATCTTCTAAATCATCTTAGAAAAAAGTGATATTTTTTATATCATTTTTTAAACTTAAAATACGCGTGCGCATTTGAGAATACATTTTTCAAAATAAATATTTTCTTATTAATTCAATTACCGTAAAATCTGGAATATACCGCACACCGCCAAAAACTCGCAACTATACTTTCAAGCTGCAATTTTCGATTCTTAGATACATTCGCAGTATACCGCACACTCCCTTTTTAACACATTTTTCACACGCATTTATATCAGCTTCACTTGCATGTAACGGAATCTTTGAAATCAATTTTTACCCACTTTAAAAAGGTCAGATTAATTCGAATTTTTTTCTTTTTGTCCAGGACTGATGACAACAAAATAATTTAATAATTTTGTTCCATTGTCCAGACTTAGCAATTTCCTATTTACAGATCCCCTCCCGCATCTGGCAACTAGTTCCAGATCCCATTTTCAGATTTGGCGACTAAACGATTAAGTTACACAACTTAGTTCAATTAACTATAAAAGGGTGTTTTTTTTAGTTTTTTTAAACTGTAATTTATTATTTAAGAAGAAACTTGTAATGCACTAGTGAAATGCTCTTATACACTCAAGAGCCAAAACATTATGACCACCCTTACATTTTGCAATGAACTCGTCTGGATGACGTGGAAGGCACGTGATCAGGTGGAAATGGTTTTTAACTGCTGCTGGAGAGTCTGAAGAATCATTCTTTCACTTACTTATGTGTGTGATGGGAAAGGTTGCGAATCTAAGCGACTTTGATAGAGGGCAGATTGTGATGGCTCGAAGGCTCGGAACAAGTATTTCCGAAACTGCACGACTCGTAGGTTGTTCGCGATCTACAGTTGTTAGTACTTATGCAAAGCGGATGAATGACGGTGAAACCAGCTGTAGACGACATGGTGTTGAAACGTCCACGTGCTATCAGAGAAAAAGGTCGTCGGAGACTGTCTCGCATGGTGAACCAAAACCGGAGCCAGACAGTGGCTCAGCTGACAGCCCAATACAATACAGAGACAAGTAGAATAGTATTGGAGCACACTGTTCAGTGGACACTGTTGGATATGGGGCTACGCAGCAAACGTCCCACTCATGTGTCTTTTCTGACTAAGCGTCATCGCCAACTGCGCCTGCGCTGGGCCCGGGAACGTCGCGACTGGTCCATGGATCAGTGGGAGAGAGTTGCTTGGTCAGATGAATCACGGTTTGTCATTCATCGCGCCAATGGCCATGTCAGGATACGCCGTCTTCCAGGCAAACAGTTGCTCCCTCAATGTACAGTAGGTCATACACAGGCCGGTGGTGGCGGTATTATGCTTTGGGGACGTTCTCTTGTGTGTCTCTGGGACCCGTGGTTGTGGTAGAGCAGACCATGAATGCTGCAGGGTATCTGAACATCATTGCGGACCAGTTGCACCCTTACATGGCCTCTGTTTTTCCAGCTCGAAATGGAATGTTCAAACAGGACAACGCCCCGTGTCACAAGGCCAAAATTGTGTTGTAGTGGTTCCAGGAACATGATGCTGTATTCCAGTTAATGTCCTGGCCGCCTAACTCACCCCGATCTCAATCCGATGGAACACATTTGGGATTTCATGGGACGGTAGCTCAGAGTTCAAAGACCACCAATTCGGAATATCTTGGATTTCCGTGACCGTTGCTTAAACATCTGGTACAATCTGTCTCCGGCCATCTACCAAAGGCTTGTGGCATCCATGCCAAGGCGGGTTGAAGCTATGCTACGCGCTAAAGGTGGACCAACTCGTTATTGACAGGTGGTCATAATGTTTTGGCTCTTGATTGTATTTTATTGTCATTTAGTCGAGGTATTATTCCAAGCCTTAGAAAAAAAATAGTGTTCTTCTAGAACTACAGTCCTATAAGTTCATAAGGAATATTCTTTTTTTTTTCAAAGAAACAGTTTTTCGATATGTATAGGACAGATTTTTTTCAATTCTCATAATTTTTTTTTATTCTTTAAAGCTATCATTTTTATTACCGGCACATAACCCGCACCCTTAAATTTCGATCTTATTTTGTGTGCTAAAAGTACGTGTTATACGTCGGATTTAATGGTATTTAAAGTTGGATAAATAAACATTTAAGTAACTAACAATATCTGTAGAGAATAATTCTCGTGCAAAATTATTCGCCATAAATTATCACAACTTACTCTTGTTTCAAAGTTAGGAAGATTTTATCGAAACATGCCTTTTAGCAACACAACCCGCTTTATCCTAATCAAAAATATTAGAATACCGGAGACATGAACTAGTCTCGTACATCATTGTTATTTTCAGAATTTCAAGGTAAAAGACCAACTTTTGGAAAAGGTCTTGCCTTGAACTTGTCGAGATGTGATCAAAGGACACTTTTTTTCTTTTTTAGTATGTTGTTTTATTACCTTATCATGCCTTTCTTTATGCGTTGGTCTCTCCGGAGCGAACTGTCTAGATTTATTCTTTAATCCTTTATGAGTGCCTTCCCGAAGATTCTAGAAGAATGACTACATGACAGGCTTCATCTTGATGCAATCTGGTTTTTAAAACCTACGCATAAGATAAAAATGTCGGGGGCTAGGAAAGTTTTATGTTATGAAAGCTTTCGGGTGAAGGAATATAACGCTTTTATGACATCCTTTTTTCTTACATAAACTAAGTTATGTGTAATGCTGTTACATAAAGTTATCTGTTGTGTTTACTGAACATATGTAGAGAAAAATTTCAAGAAACTTTCAATGATACATATTAATAACATTTTGATTAGTTGATGTAATACTAAGAGAAGACTTGATTTTGTTTCGTTGAGGATGAGAATAGCCATATATCTCTGTTAAATTTAATACACTTTATTTAAATAACATTTGGGGTTATCACATTTTCCCAACTACAATGTTTAGTCCAGAAATGAGCAATTTACCGTCCGATGGCTAGATGTGACCATCTAGAGCAGAGGACTCAACCTCTTTTTTCACCAGGACACATATCTATGAGAACTATTTCACAGTGAATTCCGCAACGTGAGGATTAATGGGAGGGAAGGGATCAAGGACATTTCAAGGACAAGATCAAGGACATTTAAAATGCGGAAAATTGATCCAAAATATTAAAACTCATAAATTTAGATTTATTTTTAAAACTGTTTTGAACTTAATCAAACTCAACTAACGAAAAATAGGTTTGATTCATTTATTACCCAGTTATGGGATAATTTCGATTTCCTTTTATCTATAATCCCAAACCCTTTGTTTGCATTTTACTGTCATATAAACAAAGCTACCATCTCCTTTGATAATTTTTTCTGACAAAGTCTCGGTTGTTTTTATTCTATTAATTTATCTAGTGCAGGATGGTAGAAAAGAGTTTTTACCGAATTCCAGACTGAAATCAAAATTATTTGCTTACAATTAGTTCAGGCTTGTTTGTGCATTTTTGTTTCAAATTTAATCATATACTTTTTGATTTTACTAAAAAAAACAAAAAATATCTGAACAAATAACTGAATTTAGGAATTTATCATCGGAAGCATTTAAGACACACTAATAATTTCTTTATCAATTCTTATGTCTATTTTTAACTATTTCATACGTTTATCAATACATATAATGTGACGAATTTTATCGGATGTTTTGGGACATTACCGCCAACAAAATATTTTGTTGTTGTTGCTAAGATTTTTAAGAAAATCACTTTATATCTCGTCTTGAAAGTTGTCGCCAAGAAATACAGCCTTTGAAAGATTTGTACTTAGTGGTATAGCGACGAGTAAAATTATACTATTTAGTTATAACATTTTTCAAGCAAGTTGTTGAATCATGTTTGCTTTTCTCTTATACTTTCGATGTTCTAGGTTTATCCCATTGAAGGTAATTCGTATATATGCTCTTCAAAAGTATTTTTATTAGAAAAATGAGTTATTAAATAATTTGTCTATATTTTTCTGGATTCCCTAAAGATACTGATTACACGATTCTTGTTGATAAACATTTCACTGAAGAGATTTTTATAAATGCGTTCTATAAAATTCCAGAAAATTCACTATTTAGAATTCTAATGTATTGTGAAACTTATACTATAGTTATGGTACATAGTTATATATATTAATAATTAAAAAAATTTTTATTCAAGAAAAACAGTTTAGTTTTCTTGTATATATCGTATCCTAATATCGTTAAGAAGATCAATACTGAAACATCATGAAATACATAGTTGTTCTTTTAAAACCGGGGAAATCGGAAGTGCCCAGAATGAAATACTGAAAAAAATAATCCGGTATAATTTACCCTCAATCTTTCTATTTTCATTTTTGGCACATTTATGATAAAAACAATTATAACAGAAAACAAAAGGTAAAACAATAGGATCGATTTTTGAATAATAGATATTGCTACCATTCTACGTGTATAACAATGCACAATTGTAAATCACAAATTTCCAATGACTCAATGCCACGCGGTTCGATTAATAGGAGTAGAAAATTCTCCCATCGCGAATCAACAAACTATACCGAACATTTATGTGTTTACGAGAATGTTAAAGATTAATATTCGGTTTAATATTTGCGGAAATATATTATCAGCAGTGGGTTAGAGCTTCTGCATTTGTAGAAAGCATTAATCATTCACGAATTTAATATGCGACTCACTCTATATTTCCATCCTCCTATTATTGACCCTGAGCGGTTTAATTTGAACCCGACAGCAATAACTTGGCAAGTCCATCTCTCGATATATTTATTCTGGTAGAATGAAATCGCTGAAGGGGGACAAATCGTTCAAATAAACCCCCGTAAATTATTCCTTAAATATCTGTCATTAACTTCTCGCCAATCACTGCGCCAAAAAATGCCTCCGTCTCTCGCCAGGTTTGGTGATTATCATAATAATAAGTTGTGTTTGGATGGGCTAGAATTTAGATTATTGCGAGAAGATGAAATATTAATCATTTAATTTCGTAATCGGATGCTACAGTGTTGGCGCTCTCTAACTTTAAGTAAGGTTTACCATAGCTGTTTTGTTTGTACCCAGTTAGTCAACAAGTCAATTAGCATTTGCAAATATGCCCTAGTTCTTTTTAGTATAATTTACAGTAAAATTTCTTAATTTTTGGCTGCAAATTTGTTTGGGTTATTTCGAAATATTAAAAAGTTATCGTGATGAAGATTCGCTTACTTCGATGTATCAGTTCATTCTATCATTTAAATTGATTACAGTCCTCCAAGCTTGAAAGTACCAGAAATCAAACACAAAGAAACATTGTAATGATAGTTTTAAAAGTTGTACGCATACACACAAACTTCTTTCTTTGGCTTAAAAATTAAATTATTTTCAAAATCTTGAAAGGCACAGATTTAGTTGTTCATTTAGCAAATCTTGTGTCTTGAGAATCTAATGCACTTTTCCTTCTTGCTCAACAGAAATTTATTGCAATTTTAAACGAGATTTAAAGTGTTTTCAGAGCTTCTTGTATACTAAAATTTTGTGTAGCTGTTTATTGAATCTTTATTACACTAAGAAGTATAAGGTGAAATAACCAAGTCTTTTTAGTATAATTGTATGGTCGCTTAGAGAGTTATATAAATAATAATATAATTATATAATACACCTCTACAAGATCAAATTGTTGTGGAAGTTTCCTTGCATAGTTTTTTATTTCTCAGTGTAAAATGCAATTTGACCTCTATTTAATAATTAAATGCAACTTCTCAACCGACTTCTTCAGAGCTAGACATGCCACTGACAAAGCATTTTTAATACGACCAACGATTACTATATCATAGGCACAGCAGACAACTACATCGCATATGAATGTGCAAAAGTATTTTCTTACTTAATTCTGCAACACATTCTAAGCACAAATACATTTTACTTGTATCCGATTCATGGTAAAATAATTTAACCTTTAAAAGAAACCAAGACCTAACATATTGGATTTTATGAACAAAAGTGAAAGTACTGTAGTTTTAATTATAAAGATTCACGAGAACAATTTTAATTTCCAAGCGAGCACAGTATGAACAAATTAATGGAAATTCCGACTCCAGCAAAAGTGTAATGATTTTGCAGTTGTGTGTTTACGTATGCAGCTGCAAAAATAATTAATTTTCGTTATTCTTTATTTTAAATCAAAATGAAACTACGAAATTTTAGAAAAGTTACTGTCTTATGCTTAAAGAACAAAGATTTGAAATTTTATGGAATTCAAAAGATGCTTAAGAGAACATAGATTGTGAAGCAATTTAAAATGTATAGTTTAATACAAGCAAAGGATTACTTCAAAAACATTTACACGCATTCAGAAGATTTTTCATTAATTTTAGATTAATTGAAAAACATAAGCTAAATCAAGAATTATAAAATGACAATATTTTAACAATTATATTTCTGGGTATAAATTGCTTTGCCAATTTCAAATCATTTCTAATGATGACGTTATTTTTAGCATATCTTCCAATAAATCGTCGTATAATTTAACACTATTAGCTTAAAAAATTCTTATAGCTCTAATGTCATGTTTATGCAATACAGCAAATTATCCACCTATAATTTAAGTGCTGTTAAGAATTTGAGTACGTGATGTAAAACATCAGCTAATAAATGCATATTAGTTCTCAAATGGTAATTAACCAGATTAAAATTATTCCCCATTCAAAGTTTTTACAATCTATTCTATTATCGATTATTCAGTTTTCCTTTTTGTATTCACAAAAAGAAAAAAAAAGGTTTTTCTCAGTGTATGTTCCAAAGTCAATAACAATGGATAGTCCTCTCTGTCATAATTACCTTCACAAAAATGAAGAATGTGTCAAATATCATATTCTCTCACACTTAACGAAATCCTCCTCCAGAAATTTTTTTCCAGACATCCAAAATGTCAAAAATATTAAAAAATTACTGTCCAACACCCTCATCACCGGGGGAAAATTTATTGACTATTATTATTAATCGGTTTGGCCATAACTCAAGTGCTTCTAAGATGCCTAGCTCTTACGACAAAACTGTCTCAATTTTTTTTCATTCTCCAAAAAAAATGTACATGCCGTCCCAAGCTGTTAGTCTCATGCAGTGAAGAAGTATATTAAGAATTCTCCTTGTAATATATGTGCGAGAAAATTGAGAACCTACTCTTCACCCAGCCTTATTCGAAAAGAAAGCGAAGCGCATCAATTTTCCATGCAGGTCGGGAGTTGTTAACTTCTTGGAGAATAGGTGGAGATTGTCCTTCAAAATGCTGATACCAACATGGATAAAATTCACAATAGCGGTTTCTAAGATCTTTTGTTACAAGCTATCCTTTAGGTTATCTATTTTGTTCTTTACGGTCTGTGTATAACGGAAGATTGGTAAATATTTGAGTTCATGTTTAAATTTTTGATTTGTAGTCCGAACAGAGAGAATGAAAAATAGAAAATAGATAGTTTTGTGTCCAAGTTTATTATAAGTTGATGGGTAACTAAAGTTTTAATGGGGTTCTTTTTATATTTTAATGAGCTTCTGAAGAATTATGAAAACTTAGGAAACTCGAGCTGCTTTAGAATTTCAAAATATTAATCGTGATTTTTTTTTTTTTTGTCAACATGAAATTTTTTTGTGTGTCAGTTTTTATCAAACTATTCCTTAAGGGCTGCTTTTTCTCTGAAAGACTCAAGTAAGATCGTTTAAAAATTTTAGAGGTATGAATGTGAAACTCTTTTATTTCTTGGTTAATACTAATATGGGATGATTGCTTAATTATGTTAAATAAATTTCGGAAAATCAAGTGTTTGCCTTTTCTACGTGCATTTTAAATTCATTACATGTGAATGCATCTTATTCTCTTAGAATAAAAAAATGAATTGCTTTTTTAATTATTAAAACATTATTTTTAATAATTATGCTTGTAAAAATTCAGAATATGAAATGTAAAATTTTTAATGATAAAAATTTCCAATTAAACTATATCAAGAATTTAAAAACTTACAATAATTTAGCAAATCATCTTGTTAGACTAGTACTTTAAATAAAGAATAAGCACTTGTGTGTGTGTGTGTGTGTGTGTGTGTGTGTGTGTGTGTGTGTGTGTGTGTGTGTGTGTGTGGTGTGTGTGTGTGTGTGTGTGTGTGTGATGTACAGCTGTAAAATTCTAATGCATTTAAAAACAATTTAAATAAATTACAAATGTAGAATGATAGCACAATTTTATACATTATATAATTAAATTATCAATTACAGTCGGAGCCTCCATTTTACAAATCTCTTTTTGTGAACTTTTCCCAGGGACAAAGAACCTGGTATATTAAAAGACGAATCACTAAAATTTAACTAGTTTTCCACATTACAAACTTTTTTCGAGATTTTGTGACTTCGTTAAGGGCTGAATACAATGCTTAATACATGACAATTTAAAAAAAAACTCTAGTAGGTTTTAAATATCCGCAGACTGAAAATTATAAGTTTGAAATGGTTGATAATTTTGCCTATTGGGATCAAATATCAATATTCTAAGCGACATTGGTGTTGAAGTTAAAAGACGTAATATTGCTGCTAATCGCTGTTTTCATGGTCTTTCCTAATGTCAAAATAGATTAAAAATCATACACAATTACACTATGTAAAACAATCATCAGACCTGTACTTACCTATGGATCTGAAACTTGGACCAGGACTAAGTTACAGACTGAACAGCTAGCCATCTTTGAATGAAAAGTACTTAGACATATATTTGGTGTTGTTATGGGGGAGACAATGACATAATTTTGAGTTTTATAATATATTTAAGAAAGCAGGTGTGTGCCATTAAATTGATCAAGATTGGTCGTTTGAGATTTCCGTTCCACATCTACTGTATGGACCCCTCATCCTTGACATTCAGAATTTTCAATTATAAACCTATTGGAACTAGAACTAGGGGTAGGCCCCCACTGAGATTGGATGATTGTGTGGAGAAAGATTTTAAAGGTTTTGAGTGACTAATTGGAGAACTGTTGCTAAATGAAGATCGAAATGAAAAAAGGTTCTTGAGAAGCCCCCACACACACACCCAGGACTGTTGTGCCAATTGAAGAAGAATTGTCTGCTGTCTGTATACATTAAATAAATTAAATAAAGTAGCGAACGTCTTGTTGAACCGATAATCGTGAAAGAAAAAAATGTGAAGCTAGTACTTTTCTACTATTTTAAAATTGGATTAGAATCAAAACTGCAGTTGGGTTCTACAACAGCAACTACTGGTTTCAAAATGTGTATCTTAGATATGGAATATAAAATGAATAGTATTCCAACAAAAAGTTGGAAGTTGACCTAAGTAATTGAATAATAATATAATTTTAAAAAGTAAAAAAATAACACATAATCTTACAAAAATTATTTTAATGCATTTGCTTCAAGTTGATTTTAATGTTTATAAATAACTTAGAATGATCGTTATTTCAAATTTCTTTTATAATGTTCTATAATAATCTTCATTTTTATTTTGAAAGAACTTATAATAGGATATGTGACAATATCTTAATTACTTGGAAGAATATTTATTGCCCAATGAATAATTATAACCTATTTATATGTAATTGGCAAGAAGATATATATGTTTACTTCCGGATCTAATTTCATGTTTGCCTCTAAAAGTAACGAATCTTATTACATACCGAAAGAATTCATTATTATTTAGTTATTTCTTCCCAAGTATTTTTTATCTGGGCAAAAAGCAAAATACTTTCCTTTTCCCTGTCCACCAATGATCCCACTTGTTTTCTGGTAGAACACTCAAATTCCTCTGATCTCTTCCAAAGTATAAGTCCCTTTCCCCCAAAGAAAGATGGGATGAGAATAGAAGGTTCTTTATTGATGCATCCCTACGGAGATGTATCCGATAATCAGATTGCTATGCTGAGCGTCTACCTTAACCTTCGGGCCAAGAAAGCAGAGGACGGAGAAAAATCATTTATTAAGAATAAAAGTTTTAGGGAATAGTGTCTTTTGGATCTCGGTGTAACGCTCAGAATGCGGTGGGGGAATGAATAGCGGAAGAAATTGCCAAGACAAACCTTACAAATTTTAAATATTCCATACGATGTATGAAAAATAATTAATAGTGAATTCTTAGGAATATTATTCTTTGCGGTCTAAAATTTGTTAAAACGTGTTCCTGGAAAAGTATTATTATTTTTTATACCAGTCCATATGTTATTTTATATTTTATTTGATTTAATTTTAACTTGATTCGTTCTCTGTAGCACACGAGAGCTACTAGCAATGAATCTCTAATTTTGAACCACTGTCAAGTGACGAAGACGACAATCAACTGGAAATCATGATTTTGTTCCTGATACTAATCTTTCAAAAATCTATCTATTTAAAAGATTTTGCACTTTTTTTTCCCCCTGTGCATTGCAAAAATTGAATTCAATGCTGTCTATAACCCGATTTTTTTGCTTGAGGGAGGCTTTCATATAGGGTATTTACAATTTAGTTGGACAATTTCGTAAGTTAAGATCTTTTGAAATATGACATGAAATTAATCCATTTAAAGTCAGACTATAGTAGGAATATATCCTAAGTTCATTTATAGAGGGCTTTAGGTGGATAATGTAAGAATTTGGGGGTCGGAAAATTCTCATGCCATCCAAGAACATGAAAGAAATAGTCTCAAGGTAAAGGTGTTTATTGCAATAAGTTCCTGGAATGTTCTCTGCCTTTTTTTCGGGAGGGAAGTGAAAAGACTCTTGCAGAGACATACTATAGAATTTCCTTATTCCAATCAACAAAGAAAAAATGCCAGGAGCTTACATTTTTAAACAGGATGACGTATCTTATCACTACCACAACGGTGTTACATTTTACCTCAATGTTGAGGTACCAGTTTGAATTGGTATCGGAAATGTTAGTTAGTGAGCATCAATGGTTTTCAGTGTATAGGATTTTGTAAAGAATCAAGTGTGCACTCTGTAATTTTCTACATCCATTCCTGAACTAAAATCAAAAATCTACGCTGCAGTTAATTTGAACTACGGAAGCATGCTGACAAATTTGTAGCAAGAACTTATGTACCGATGGGATTTTTGCATTATAAAAAAAGGAAGACACATCAAGCATTTTAGATAATGGTTAACTTTGACTATTTCTTTATTTTACAACAATCTGTACTTTAATAATTTTTCCTGTAAATTACTCGCAATATATCATTCTTTTACCCAACTAATTTGAAGACACCTGTATATTAGTATCTCTCGTACTTAGAAGCAACACGAGATTATTAAGACAGACAATTACTTTGAACCTGGATGAAGTGGCGAAACGACTTCTTACCTGCACTCCACCTCAAAACATTCACACGATGTAAAACGTTAAGAATTTCAATAATTTAACTTGCATTAATTTTCTACATTGCGAGTCTTGATAGTCATGATTAGAACGACGACTCGATGAAGGAAACTCATCGTGGTTTGTGACCATGACCAGTACGAGTTAGCGACCATGATCTCTTGGTAATCACGGCTACGCAGTTTTGCTACACCGCTAGTTAGGTTATATTGAATGCATTTATCTTAGATTTATTTTTATATTATACAGCATAGATTTGAAAACTTTTCCATGGTACGGGCTTTTTCTGATTTCTTTAAGGTGTTGCGGTCTAGCCAGTGGCGTAGGTGTGGTGAGCTAAGAAAGAGGTCTAGAATATTTATTATAACTTAATAATAAATACGGAATGTGTACTTACCTACAAAACTACAATAAAATAAACTGCACTTTAAAGACTCCGTTTAAAGTAAAACACAATATATAAACATGATAATGTCACAAATATACGAGGGTTGGAACTTTAATAGTGGTAACTATTTATTTACATGGAATACAAAAGTGATTCATATCACCAAGTCTTACAGTCCTTCACTCTAGTCACCAGCATTGTGTATAACTCAGCGTTTCTCCAACTGTGGGGCGGACGCCTAGGGGGCGTGATAACGCTACAAGGGGGCGCAAATGTATCGAAAAATTAAAAAAATGAAAGATTATTTTAAAAAATTATTAATTAACTGAAAGTAAGCATAACAAAATACATTCTGACATAATAAATAAGAAAATACACATTTACTCTGAAATAATATTCTTATAAATTTAACAGAAATGTACAATGTACTATTTGCTAATAAATTTATCAATAGTAAACGAAGAGCAAGTTTAATAATTAACACTGACTTCCATGGGATTGTCATATGCAAAAATTATATTCAAAATTTAATATTTATCTTGATAATTTGTGTGGTTATGGTGTTAAGTATTACACCATGATTAAATACTATATTATGAATGAGATAAGTTTACATCCATTTCAGAAGGTGAAATTACTAAACATTTTTATTCCTCTCAATCCGTTACTATGTTATTTCCCTAGCTGATTTCATAGTTCTAAGGCAACTCATTAAATCCATCTTCAGATTCTTTCATAGCCAGATACAACAAGATAAAAAACTACTAATTCGAACTTAAAAATATAGACATAAATTATTTCTCTGACAAATATAACTAAACACACTACTTCCAACGAGTTCTCGTTGAAAGAGGAATAACATACCCAAGCTCATCTGCCTTCCTTCATCATCAACAACAGTTACTACTCTGTTTATAATTAAATTCGTATTGCAGCCTTAATATCAAATTACATTATTATTGCATCCAATACAATGTTATTGTATGGGGAGGCACGATGAAAATTATGAGAGAAAATTGAGTCGCAAATACTGAAAATTTGAGAAGCAGTGGTATAACCCGTTTCTAACGATGTGAAAGTCGCAGAACACCTGCAGCAGCGCCTGTTCTGTTGATAGTTCGAATGAATAGGTCTACTGCTGCAAGAATCTCTGGAACACTTTTGAAGCGAATGACACGAAGTGATTCCTTCATCTTAGGAAGTAAACCACAGTCACAAGGGCTTAAATCTGGGGAATACGGTGGATGATAAAGCACTTCCCAGTCCCAACGATCGAACAAATCAGTCACAGCTTGCGCTGCATGCGGCTGAGCATTGCCATGCAAAATGATGGGAGCGTTCTGCGGAAAATGTCGACGGTTTTTCCTCAAAGCTGGTCTGAGATGTTGCTTCAAAAATGAGCAGACGGTGCATTGACGGTCTGCTGTGGGAGAACGGTATGCGTTAGGACGACACCATCACAACCGTACACGGGAATCTCCATAACTTTCATATTGCTGGGGTTCTAACGAAATTTCGAACTTCATGGTGACCCGTAATGACGCCATTCATTTGATTAGAGTTTCAGTTTTGGCTGGTACGATCTGGCCCAAGTTTCATCCAGCGTAATACGGCGTAAGAAAAGCCTCTCCTTCACGCTCATAGTGCTCCAAGGGGTTCGAGCAGCATCGTATCGTAGTTATTTCTGTATTTCCGTTAAATGATGCGGAACCCATCGTCAAGCAATTTTTCTCATGCCTAGGCGTTCCTTCATAATGTGTAGCACAGTCGTATGCACAAATCCTGTCTGTCGGACCAGCTCACGAATCGTTTGGCGCCGAACATTGTCCGTTAGTGCGGTAACAGCATGCACTTCTGCTTCACTGACACTAGGACGACCTGCCGATTCATGTCTGCCACATTTTGGCGTTCTTCTTTGAAGTTTTTTTACCCATCTTGCTACAGTTCTGTAAGCCGATGCAAATTCTCTGCAAGCCTCTTGAAGCCCTAGATGACACTGTCGTGCTGTGTGACCTCTGGTACATTCAATTTTAATCCAACTTAGTTGTTCTTGTTTTGAAAACATCCGGACAACTTTTACTTTAGACCGTAAGCTAATACAAGGATCAGTTCTTCTTGTCACTCCGCATGCGCGTGACGTAGGAAGGGCGAGTCTGCTGAGAGATGAAGTAGATATGTAGCTAACAGGTGGGTTATACGCGACATTCTTTGGTTTTGTTGCATAGCGTTTTGTGTGTTGCCACGATAAAAGTTCCAACCCTCGTAATAATATCGAATAATGCATTTCTTACGAAGCAATTCAAATACATTAAAAAATAAGACATTTTCATCTAATGTTAAGGCTAAAAGTTACAGTTAGTAGAAGACTTAGTATGCATACTATCAATCAATCTTGGATATTTCGGTATATAATTACAAAATGCTAATATTTAGGTCGTCCCTGCAAAATGTCTTGACGGTCCACTAGTCGACTGCGATCGACTTAATGCCCACTCCAGCAATCGCTAGCAACTGGTGCAGATACTGAAATGAAAATAATTATTAATAGCGTAAGAAGTAGGCCTGTGAGCAAAATTTGCTCCGAAAAAAAGTATTTTAAATTAGTTAGTATAGTATGTGTTTTGATAAATATCTATAAAATTTCAATCATGGCAGTGAATTTGTTTATTACAGCCTCCCCGCTGTAAACCAATTACCTCAACCATTGTTAGAATTTTAATAGGATTTTCTATCACTGAATATTTGAAATATTTAAATCTACTACATTTCCATACATCAATATACCAAATTTTATCGTGATTTTTTCCCCTGTTTGATATTCAGTTCTCCTTTTTCCAAGATTTAAATGTAAGCCTATGCTTACGACTTTTGAAGCTCAACCCTTACAAAATAAACACGCCACATACATAGAAAGTGAAGAATATCTTACATCTTATTAAAGTAATATCCTGCATTTGGAAATGCATACAAACTAAGCTGTAAATCAATTGCATCTCGAAGAGAAAGTGAAATCCATTTTCAAAAGTCAACAAAAATCTGGAATCAGACTACATTGCTTTAATCTCGTAAGAAGGCTCTTACAATCGTCCCTTGCAGTGTCTAGAAACTTTCATGATATTATATGTGAATTCTTTTTTATTTTATTTCATTAATACTTAAATTTCAATTTTGAAAACTCCACTGAAATTACATTGAAACCTCTTGAGATATTTGTAGTGTTGCTTTCGGCGGTATAGTTGTGAGGTGGGGAAGGGGGTGATTTTTCGTATTTTTATATTTTTATTTGTTTGTGAACATATTGGAATCTTTTCACAAAAAAAGAATTTATTTCTAGTTTGACCGCAATTTTTTTTTTCCTTTTTAACTTTTTTTTTTTCAAAAAGGAAAAAAAAAGTCGAATTATTAAAGTTTGAAAGGTTTTCAACACAAAAATTGTGATATCCTTCAATAAAATATGAAAGAAAAGCAAAATAATAAAAAATACGATAGACAGTTGAGAAGCTTTAAAATTTATTGAATAGAACTTTATCTTTCTTTATCAGTCAGATTTGGTTTGTCAGATATATAAGATAAGAATTAATGTTTTTCTTTCTCTAAGGATTTATACATATAAAATTAAACTGCTTGGAGCGTTTTTTCTCGATTATTACATCGATAATATTCTAAGTAATAATTCAAAGGAATATAGTAATTTGTATTTCTTTTCTATACTTTTAACTATTCTCTAGATCGCAGTTTTTACATTTTTTTTTCACGATTTGTTAACTTTAATATATTTTAAAATAGTTTTAACTAGTGGCTGGCGAAAATTTATGCTACAAAATATTTTTATTGTGTGAAGTATTCTTAAATTTTGCTTAAGACTAATCATTAAATGAGCATTAATGATTTTTATTTTTACAAATTAAGGATATGATCAACCATTTTTCATCTCATAAATTTTCAATTTTAAAAATAGTCTAATGTATCAAAAGTATACATGCTTTTATCTTGATTGATTTAAAATGTTGTAATTACCATCCTTTTTGCGTTGATAGGCCAGAGTTATACTATTTTATGAGTCTTGAGAGATATTTTTATGAAAAATATGTGCATATATATATAAAAAAGCCTTTTAGTTAGGTTATATGTTTTACATACAATTTCTTTTCTCTTTTTTGTTCTTAATCAAACTGTATGACGCTTAGATAATTATATTTTACTGTCGATTAAATAAAGTAAATCTGTTTTTATACATTCTTAACTTCTGCATTATATTTCTTTCTTCAAATATTGATCATGGTCACATGGTCGGCGTGATTTCCAGCCCTGGTGCCACTGAAGACCACCATGTAAAAGGGTTGATATACATTAAATCTGTCGTAGCTTAAAATCCTCACGTTGACATGGTATGGAAGTTAGGAGAGGGAGGTGCCAGCTCAAATGTCGTTCTCGTCACTAAACAGTGGCTCAAAATGACAAAGTCCGTCGTCAATAGCTTTCGCACTGCCTTATAGGGCGACGTTAGTAAACACTTCCTCTCTCTCTCTCTCTCTCCTTTCTTCAATAGGAAAACTTCTTATCTACTGCATGAAGAAAGTAAATTAAATCAAAATAAGTGATTTAGTTCTAGTATTTCTGTGATTGAGCATTAAACTTTTATTGTCTTTATAATAACCTTGCATAAAATAGGATTATCTTTTTTATTTTTAACATTTTTCCTAAAAAAAAAATCTACGATGTATTTTAAAAAAGACTAAGTGAACTAATCTTTGAATCTCGCAAAAGTGAACTCTTTCAGCTAGTTTATACTTTGAAGCAATCACATTAGAAATTTTGCACAATAATTTCAAATCGACTGGATGAAATTTCATTTCCATTTTTAAGTACAAGTTTTCACTTCAAATTTTGGCTTTAAAGTAATTCTAATGTTAAGAAATTGCTTCGGAAAAAAAAATTTATAGGATAATGTCTGTATATATACACCCAACTATTTTTTTACACTGTAGATACGTTCCTTGGAAAACCGTGTAAAAAAATAAATGCGACGTATAGCAAATTTGGGGATATGTTTCACAACTTTAAAAATTCGTGCAAGATGACAAATCTCTGAATATTTTCCCGTAAAACCGTGCAAAAAAGTAATAATAAAATAAAATGTGTATATTTATAAAAGAAAAACAAATCATTTTTTTTATAAAAAAAAATTTAAATTAGCGAAGAATGAAAATTTAGTCTATAAATACATACAATATATAAAAATTCAAACTCAAAAAATTAGGAATTATGGTTCTAACAACTACTATAGTTCGCTACTTGATAACCAGCTTGCACGTTTATAACGAACTGGATCAAAAATACTACCATCAGTAAGTAGATGGGTCAGATATGCCTAGGGCAACTATCGGTTTTAATTCAAATGAAGCATTTTGCTCGTTATTAACGGCCTCAGTTGAGTTTTTTCGTCGTTACAAAATCTGTTATTATAGTGGCTATTTGGGAGGAGGGGTGGGGCTCTCAAGTTGTTGATATAATTCTTGATATCCTGCCACACAAAACTTATGATTATAAGGAAATTTTAATGCACACTCTATGTCAGGATCATGAGTAAGAAAATGTTGTTCCATACTTGTAACAAATTTCAAGCCATCGCTAACAAAATCAGCTGTAAACAGCTGAATTTCACCTTCATTACCATAATCCAGGGGTGGGCAGACTTTTCCAGGGTACGGGCTACTTCTAATTTTTTCAAGGTATTGCGGTCTACCCAGTATCAGTGGCACACAAAAAAGGGGGGAAGGGTCCGGACCCTCTCCATAGTCCATGATTTTTTTTTTCGATCAATTATATTCCCATGTATACAGTACGTAAAATTTAAATAAGTATCTGCTATTAATATTTTTTATTAATTAATGCTAATTATTTATTCAATAATTTATTTCTTGCTGTTCTTTGTTCCCGACAATCTACGAAATGAAAAAAAAAATGTTTGACAGTAGCGTATTGGAGTAGGATATGTGAATGATAGACATTCGATCCTGGACCTCCGCAAAGCTCTCCCTTAGAAAAATTCACGAGTGTGCCCACTGCCCAGGCTCGTAGGTGTGGTCAGGTAAGGAAAAAGTCAACAATATCTATTATAACTTAATAATAAATACAGAATATGTACTTACATACGTAAATAAAATGAAAAACTCACTTTTTTTTGAAACCGCGTTTAAAGCAAAACGTAAAATACAGACATAATAATAATAGCCACAAATATAATAATATCAAATGATGCATTTATTTTCAAACTATTCAAAATATATATAAAAAATAAAACGTTTTCCTCTGAAGTTAATTCTCGAAATGAAAGTCAGTAGAAGACTTAGTCTGCGAACTGTCTGTCAGCCAATATTGAATAATTACTAACGGCTAATCTTTAGGCGGTCACTCCAAATTGTCTTGGCGGTCCACCGGTCGATCGCGATCGACGTTATGCCCAACCCGGCCACAGACTGTCATCAATTCGATTGAATCGTCCTTATCCAAAGGGCATGAATCCTCAAATTTTTTTGAGATTCGTGCTAGAATAAAAAAGTCATGTAAAAGAAACAAAATCGTTAAATTCGTGCTTCGTGTTATTTTAAAATCGTATAAAAAAGAAAGAGTTGTGTATATATAAAAATACTAATTAATCTCTTAAGTGCAGTTTTTCAAAAAATTTTCTCAAAACATTTAAATTTTTGAACCTTACCTGTACGAATATATGCGATATTTTTAATTACCTCTCTCCTCAACTTCAATGTAGCTGTAAACGTCTAGTCACAGTAAAAGTGATTCCGATAATTATGCTTGCTCAAGCAGTCTTGCTCACATTCTGGTAATGTGAAGGTTGATAAATGACCTTTCAATGATTCTAAGCGTCGTTTTATTTCATATTCTATTGTATTATTTTTGGAATAAATCAACATTTGAATAACAATAGACTGTCAAAATGGCGCGTTGTCTTCCGGGAATAAAACGTACTTGGCATGTAGGTCAGGGTTAAAAAGGATTCTTCCTATTTTGAAAGGAAAGGAGATTTAAAACTTTTTCATATGCGATGACCATAAATTTCCTTCATTTGACCCGAATGTTGAGTTTTGAACATCACGTTGGCCAGTTGTCGAATTTCCGTTTAGTGTGTTTTTGGAATTCTTTTGTTTAAAGGTTACGTACGTTTAGTAAATTTAATTCGTTTTTATGTAGACCTTGAATTGATTTTGTGTGTGTGTGAAATTTTATAATTATATAAAAACTGGTATTTTCCATCGATGTTTCGAATGAATTTAATTAGCCTTTTATAAAACCATACAATTTTCGTTTTCGAAATGTTTTGCTGTACATGAATCAAATATTTTCCGTTTGGGTTTAAGCATGCTTACATTAAAAAGTTTCATTAATAAATTCTGTTTTTTTTTCTGTCTCACGAAACATATAACGTCACAATTTTCATTAAAGAAAATAAATTACGTCTGTATCTGTCTTTTGTTAAAAGAATAAATTACAATATACATTAAAACTTTTTAACGTCATTTGTGATTTTTTTTGTTGATATTTTCATCAAGTATTAGTGCAATGGTATTCGTGTAAAATTTATCTAGAAATAAATAAAATATTATAATTAAATATGTTTAAAATAATTACATTTTTTGTTATGGAAAATTTAACCCCTTAACTGCAACTGAAAAGCAAAGAAATTCATCCCCAGCGCCACCGTTTTTCGCACAGGCGCACATTGTTCGCGGCTTATTGGGGGAAAAGAAGAAACGTGTTTTTTCAACCTAAAAATTGTTTACTTTCACTTGAAAAAAGAAAAAAAACGAAAATACAAATTTTTATGTGTAGAATTACAATATAATAAAAAAACATTATTACTTATTTGTTGTACGAAATGTCCTTAAACATGGTGAGCACATAAACCAGCATCCCATTCTAATCATTGATAGTGTACAAAAATAACCATTTGTCAGACTTTTTCGTACAAAAAAATTTAAAAGCTCCTATTACACACGGTAAGCGAAAATGAGAGCAAATAAATTATAAAAAAAAAACCACTCAAACGAAAAACTAGAAGCAATGCTTAGTTATGAATTTCATCGTTCCTGGATTATGCCCCCTTTCAAATTTTTTCTCCACTTTTTCTCCGAAATAAGTAAGTTCCTTAGAAGCACTGCCAATGTAATTTTATTGTGTTCCAAAGCCGTGGGACTAGTTTTAAACAGACTAACACAATGCAAAAGGTCCTCTTTGAAAGGACGAGTATACACGTCCGGGGCACTAAAGGCAACAGCTCAGCAAGACGTGTTAACACGCCCGGGACACTTAAGGGGTTAATAACGCTATCGATCATTAATCATGTACTATATCGATAAATCTATAATTTAAAACTTAATTATGAATAGTTGAATAACAAGAGAGTATAAGTTAAATCGTCACAGGGGTATTATTGTAAACTCTTAGTGTTAGGAACTAAGCTTATAGAGTTAAACACATAGTTTAAAGGAACCAGCCCTTCTTCCCTTATATTTACCTATACCACTGAGCTTTAAATAGCATAAGAAAAAATTCCTAAAAATGCTCTTAAGTTTAGTAAAAGTAAAGCATTAATAAATAGCTAATACTTAAAAAATTATATGAATCAGTTTCCAAAACCAAATACCTTAATAAAACATTATGAAAAAACATTAATCTACACACCTAAAACAGAAAAACTAAATATCTTAACATAGAGACAATTTTTAAAAAAGAAAACAAATCTTCAAAGCAACATGTGAAGATTCAATCAAATTCCAACAAAGACAAAACAAGATTTTTGAGCAAAATTCTGAGAAAAATAAATTTGTAATTAATTAGCAGTTTTTTTCTTAATTTTTAAACTTTATTTGTTAAATATTCTTAAATAATCGATATACATATAAAAGATACCTAATAACCACAAAAAAAATCTTTTTGCATTTATATATTTATACAATACATACAAAAAATATTTTCCAATTTTTCCCAGTCAACTATTACTTTCAGAAGTTTATAACCAAAAATTAAATTTTTCTTATACTAGAGCTCCTATTACTATTAAAAATGCAAGTATCACTTATTATTGCAAGACAATAATTTTTCCTCATAACAGACGAAGAAATTTCAAATTTTTAAAAATTTTAATGCTGCCAATGTCACATTATTGCCGTATGATAATTTTAATAATCATTTGAAATAATTTAAAAATACGTGGATAATTCTTTAAAAATCTTCTAATGTCTCTGGCGATATTTTTTGTGAAGTGTTTAATTTCTTAATTGGATGGAAGCAGAATAAATGTTAAAGAAATAATTCTCAATTCTCTATCTTAGAAAAGTTATCTTAATTCAATTACACATTTGATCTGTCACTTTTAATTTTGCCGCTGAAAGTTTCCCTTGAGAATTTGAAATAATAATAAAAAATAAGGTTTATACAACTTATGCATCAGTAATTAAATGAAGAGATATGTTAAATTAAAACTAGTTTCGTTTTAATTTCGATTTAATAATTATTTAATCAATTATATTACTCCAGACGTGTAAAAATAATGAAAACAACTCTCTGACTCAGTGGTTAGAATATCAAATGCTTCAGAATCTGATTCCTAGTGGCATTTGAATTTTTCATATTGAAAAGTTTAAGTTATTTGTACATTAAGCAATTCATTCTTTTTTTCATCCATGATTTATTTTATCGTTGAAAAATTAACACATATAATTAATAGAATAAATTGATATTTTAATTTTAAAATACTTTCTCTCCTGTTATTAATAATATAATCTAAGTTGTTTTCGCTATATTACACCCTATATTAAAATTCGAGGTATTTTTCTTAATAGAAAAATATCAAAGTATAAATTTATGTGATTTTTTATATAGTTTCAAGTTATACATATATAACAACATTTGTTATATATATTCTATATATACCATTTTATTCTTTTGCTTACATAACGTTTTCATACATTCAGTAAATGAGCTTTTGATGAAGAGTTAAAACTAAGTAGCATTTATTCAGGGCATAATATAATTTGAATATATATTTAAAGAAAAAGGAGAAATTTGAGCAACTCTTTAAAATATACCCTTTATTTAATGCAATAGGCTGAAACACGGTACAATATTTTAGAATATATTTTATCTAAAATTTAGATCATTTTTTAGCATTCAAAACAATCATAAGAAACCACTTTAATGACTATAGATATAAATAGAGATTTAAAACATTAGTTATCTATTTATAATATTCCACTAATTTTCTGTCTTAAATTTTCAAATAAATATCATACTACATTGAATAGAGACCTTTTTTGGAATGTAATAATGCTTACGGCAACTTCATTCAATTCCTACTATTAGTTCACATTCTCCCTATATATATATATATATCTTGTTCAAATTTTCAATCGTTAGTAAAATAATTTTTATTCATCCACACAAGCTCAAAAACATTTTTTTAAACTTGAAGTTAATAATAAAGTTTTTTCAAATATTAATTCATTAATTCTATTTAATTATTAAATAAATAGTAGCAAACAAAAATAATAGTCCAACACCATATATAAAAAGGAAAATCGCTCGTTGTGTCCCTGTAGCGCAATGGATAGTAGATTGGACTTCTAATCTAAAGGTCGTGGATTCGAATTCTACCTGAGATGGCCAAATTTCTGATATTGTGATTTCTTTTTACTGTTGTATTTTATTGGAATAATTAAATTTAATGAATGAATAAATAGTTACAAATAGAAATATAGTAGTCCAACATCATATAAAGAAAGGAAAATTTCAAGGAATGCAAGAAAAATCGCTTTCTATTTTGCTACTTAATATTGTGATTCTGTCATATGTATATACATATTTATATTAATTGTAATTATTTAATAAAATGTAACTAAAATAAAAATTTTCTTTGTTGACCAAAGTAGGAATTGACTGAAGAAATTTTTTTATATTACTTGTGTTTTGTTATAATCTTAATCTTAAAAAAATGGCTTAATATAATAGTTTTATAAATCTCATGATACATAAATACTAAAATTTGCTTCTAATATAACCGAATTAATAAATCGTTATGAATGAGAAAAGAATTTGTTTTTTGTATATTTAACAGATCAGTGATTGGCTGTTGTTTGTCACCAATACAAAATAACCTATTCCTTTTTACACAACGCTAATACAGGAAATCAAATCTATCAAATGTTATAAAAATATGAGTATATAAATTTTTAATATAATAGTTATTTTTAATGTTCCTTATATAATAATTGATGTTAGTAGTAATATAAAAATTTAATAGCCTATTAATTCAGTATGTGCTTGTATTTAAGAATATGTACTTATTTATATTTACAAAATAAAATAATATTTAACGAAATTTATATAAAATAATTATATAAAAAAATTAAACGATTAACGTCTTTTATATATTTGAATAATATAAATAATTGTTTACTGTGACTCTTTTTGTACTTAGAGTAAAAAAAATGAATTACTAAAAACTTCAATCTAATTAAATTCCATTATTTTCTCGATTTGCATACTAAAATACTTTAATTCATTATTGAAAAAATTGTTTTGTTATTTGTTTATTATTTGTTACTTATTTTCGATTTTATTCAGAACTTAATTGAATTCTCCATTTAATAATTTATTTCCGGGTTTTTTTACATGATTAAAAATAAAGAGTTCCAGCTGTTTCAGAACGTCTGAATTCCATCTCTTCAGAGTATTTTTTCTTTCGATTTCAATGTATATATAAAGGTGTTTTCCTTTTTGTACATACATTGAATCCATTTTGAATAACAAGAATTAAATAGAAAAAATTCGAATCCATAGAAATTTAAATCATTCATTTGTCCTGCACATGAGCTCTAAACAAATAATGTTGAATGATCTTTATTTTTAATTACATTAATTAATAAACATCTTAACATTTATATAAAAAAATATAAATTAAGATCATCCTTTTCTAAATAATTAATTATTCATAAATATTCATTCAAATTCTGTAAAGGTCTCAAGATGATTATGCACTATTTACTCTTCGATTAATCTATTATATTTCAAGTAGAAACGTGATTGGCTTGATTATTCAAAAGAAACATTGTTGATAAATTTCATTTTTTAAATGCTTAAACTTCGCTTTCTTTTTTTTAAATTTACATAAATGGAATAAAATGAGTTTTAACAAATTAAAATTTGTTTACTGTCTTAATAACTTTATTTGATTATTGACTAATGAGGAACTTTTTTAACTGGGATACTTTAAACAACATCATAAAAGCGACATTATGGTGTTGCTTTGCTTTTAAATATTTATGAAGCTGTGTTCTCTGTTAAAAAACACTGAATATAAATAAAGACTTCTGTGAAGTTCCCTCCACATCTTAGTGCAATTTTCTAAGAATAAAGATTTCTGTTGCTTAGGGAATTTCTTGCAACTGTTTATTTAAATTTCTTGTTTGCAAATTTGAACAGATAGGGTACCAGAGAATGCATTCCAAAAATATTCAATAGACCGAGAATCGTCAAAGACACTTTTATACGTTTAAAAAAAAAGAAACATTTTGTTATCTTTATTCTCAGAAGCCCCTAATTAGATCTTACATTTTCTTTTTCTAATGAATAAATTTCAATAGTATTAACTGCTAATGTAAATATGAATACTTCATCTCTGTATATTATTTTGATTCTAAGTAAATAAAAACGCTGTGCGTGCGTGTGTGTGTGTGTGTGTGTGAGTTCTTAATAAATAAAACTATATTAAAACTATT